>JAUIMX010000656.1:0-11282 GCA_033557805.1 Phaenonotum sp. SLE1380 | reverse complement strand
TACGTAACGCGTTGTACGACCCCCCCCCCCCACTTCCCTCTCTGTAACGCACCGTAACGTTGTGTAAGACCCCCCCTCCCCCTCAATTGCGTTACGTAATACTTGAACGATCCCAAGGGCATAATTTTATCATGAAAACTTAAGAACGGTCTGTAGTTCAGAATTGCATAAGTACCTTAGACTAGTCTAAGATAAGTACCAAGCCGTCATTTTTCAACATGGCGTCGTACAGTGCAGTTGAATTTCAAATTTCCAAAGCACGGTAACTTGAAAATTTCAAATGGGACACCCTGTATATTATTATATCACCATATCAGGCGTTCTGAGCGCTTTCATATTTGTTAAAGCTTCCCTATACCTATCTTTCGAATTTAACAAGTTAAAAACAGGTTTTGTGAAAAATAGCTCATAGTTTCAATGAAGTTGAAGGCACACATGAAAAATTGGTACGAGATCAATTTTATCCTTTATCAATAATGTTGTGGAAAATACAGAGTGTTACATAATTTTTGGACCGTTAGACCAGTAGCATATTCTACACGTGTTTATAGTAAAAATATTCCACTAAACTTTTTTTAAGTGACTTTCTAAGAAGAGTAGAACGATTTGAATTCGCACGACATATGACGAAAAACCAGTTTGCCGCTTAATGTTTGAAGTGTGATATCTTCTTTAAAAAATAACTTAGAAAAGAGTTAGTTGGGATATTGCTTTAATTTTATTTATAGAATATGCTGCTTGAGTTCCGATCCGAAAATTTTGTAACACTCAGCATTTTTCATAGTAATATTAAAAATTCGTTATTTTGTTTATTATCTCGAGAAAAATTTGAAAATAAAATCCAGTAACATAAAAATATACAGGGTATCTCATTTGAAAAAAGTTCCGAGCATTTGTAGTTTTGATACTTTGAAATTGTTTGTGCAGTCCCTGTATATTGGAGAAAATGAAATTAAACTCGTACTAATTCTTAATGTGTGCCTGCAACTTCAGTGAGAATATAAATGCCTTATAGTGCATGGCTAATACCGCAGTAATAATTTTTTGAAAATGCATCTGCAATTACAAAAACAGATGAATTTTAAATACATGTTCAAATTAAGTTGCATTATATTTCAACACAGAATTTAAAAATGTGATAATATATAGGATGTTCTTTTTGACATAACTAAGTTCTGGTTAACTTACAGGTGAAGTAAACATTCCGTATATTTGAAAATAATTTTAAAAGATGCTATACATATCAAGTGTACGTATAAGTTCTTTTCGGTTTTTTTGTGAAGAAAACACGTAATTTTGGAGGGAATTCATTTTTTTATTCAAAATATTGGCCATCTGCTTTCTACGCATTTCAACCATCTTCCAGGTAATTTATGAATACCATGCCAGAAAAACTGCTTGTTTTTCACGGCAAATCATTCGTCGAGCCATTTTCCAACGTCTTCAAAATTACTGAAGTGCTGCTCTGGGAACAAGTGCCTCATTGATGCGAAAAAATGGTAGTCAGATGGCGCCAGGTTGCGGAACGTTGTCCCACACAAGCGATTTTAAGATGTGGCGTTGAAGCAGCATTTCACAAGTGATTTTACGATTTTTCATTTGACGTTCATTCAAATTGCGTGGGACCCATTTACCGAGTTTATTTCCCTTTCCCATTGATTGTAAACGTCTGCTGATTGTTTCTTGTGATATGTACATATTAAGCTTCTGGTAATTGCCGCTGAGTTTGAGTTGGGTCATCATCCAATAACGCCTGCAATTTATCGTCTTCGCAATTTTGTAGTCTACCAGATCGCCCACTGTCTTTAACATTGAAATCATCACTTTTAAATTGTCGAAACCATGTTTCACATGTTCTAGTCGATAGACCGTGTTCACAATAAGTTTTCACCAGCAAACGATGACTTTCAACAGCCTTTTTCTTTTGACGAAATAAGAAAGGCAATGCGCGCCGCAAATCTTCGTTTTCCGGCACAAAACTCGACATGATCACTGATGGATAAAACAAAGACGCTATAGTTTTTGGCGGGCTCAATTTATGTGTGTTTATCGTTTGATGTTAGACCAGTGATTCTCAACCATTTTTGAATTGCGGCACACTTTTTACCAATTTTGAGGATTTGGCGGCACATCAACGACAAAAAAAGTGACTAAACTATAGATTACACTGAAATTTGGCGGCACTCTTTCAGAATTTCGCGGCACACAAAAGTGCCGCGGCACAGTGGTTGAGGATCACTGTGTTAGACAAACAAAATGGCGTCTGTGTCATTAATAGGCTGCATACTTTTCGCTGGCGACTTCTTTTAGTTAAACCGGAAAGAACTTGTGCATACACCTGGTAAATTCATTAATATTTTGTCTTTACCACTTTTTCTACAAAGTTGACAGCTTAGGAGCTATGAACAGAGCCACCTCAAGTAATAAAAAAATGGAGTACCCACAAGAAGCACAATGAATTAGTACAATAATATGTAGATGAGTTATTTACTATTGAAAAATGGTATATATAGGGTAAGGTATTTAGGAAAGTAAAGAATAGAGGAAAATGAAGAACATACTTTGGTCTGAAAATTTACTGAAAATAATAAATTTACTTCTAAGGTAGCTGTACATACCTATTACAAACCAATGAAATAGAGCATACAAAACTAATTATTTCCAAAAATCGGTCAATATCTCGAAGTAATTTAGGTACATTTGTATTTCATCAAGCAAAATATAGTTTGTGTTGCTATTATTACTACAAATTGTGTCATAATTTTGAAATTATTTTTAAATGGTAGATCAGAATTGGCAAAACAGGATCCCGAAAACCCGCCATCAATACACGTCCCGTTTGGCTGTAATCGATCCGTTCCACAACGTTAGGAGGAGGACCCTGTAAACCGCACGTCTATTTTAGTAATACAAAAATAGCCGTTGTAAATTGTTTAGATAACCTTAATATTTCGAGAAATTGAGGTTCCTCTTGAATTGAAACTGCCGCGAATGTGATATTTGAATGTCAAGTTTATGTGTTAATATGTGCAACTATAGCCACATATTTAATTTGGGGGTGACAAATAAACTCAAAATCCACAACAATTCCTATCACCTGATCTCCAACGACCTTGCACAACTAGATGGAGAAGATCTAATAATAGTAATTAGGTTATAACTGAGTTTTGCTCGTAAAATATAAATTTTAATAATTTAATAATTCTCTTTACATTATATTTGAAAGATTAAATGATAAAATGCTTGGTAAATATTGCATTTATCTATAGATATAAAATTAATGAGTATTACTACACCAGTGATAGTAGACTCCAAATTGAATAAGTTTTGAAATGAATACCCTATCAAAAGTGATTTTGTTACTGTTCATTTTCTTTTGTGATAATGCACCGGCAAATTCAGCAAAAATCCTGGCTGTAGTTCCATCTCCATCATACTCTCATCAAGTGGCTTTTAGACCTATATGGAAAGAATTAGCAGCAAGAGGTCATCACATAACTTTGATAACTGCTGATCCAATGCAAGATGCTGACATAACGAACATCAAACAAATAAATATTGAAAACACATATAAAGTTTTAGAACGAAACAATTACACCCAAATTTTGAACGAGTACCAATTTAATATTTTCAAAGTTTTGGAAAAATTTGCGAATATAATTCGAGAAATAAATATAGAGATTATGGAGAACCAAGAAATCAAGCATTTGATAAAGGACAAGGATAGCAAATTTGATCTTTTGATGCTCGAATATTTGAACCCGATTGTTACTGCTTTCACTCATCGATTTAAAGTACCTGCTATTGGAATACTTTCATTCGATGCTATGTCTTTAGGGCACAGAGCTGTAGGTAATCCAACACACCCAATATTATATCCGGATCCAAATCTTGGACTTTCTGGCGAATTAACGTTCATGGAACGATTGATAAGTACTGTTTTTTACCTGTATATTGATTATTTTATTAGTGTGATGCAAGCAAAAGAAGATCTTGTTGTTGCAAAATATTTTGGGGAGAATTACCCACCCATAAATGAAATGAGCAAAAACATCGACATGCTTTTCATCAATTCAAATCCTGTTTTAAACCATGTAAGAGCTTTTGTTCCAGCTACCATAGCGCTGGGTGGATTACACATAACACAGTCTCAAAAGTTGCCACAGGTAACAAGATGATATATATTTTTTTTTCAATTATTGGGTACGCAACTAAGTTTTTCGGTTGCAGACATAGATGATGCTAATATGATACCTGTAGCATTGATTATATATCCTTCGGAATTCCGAAGGATATATAATCAATGCCTGTAGTCAATTTTTTTTTCATAGTTTAGCCATTTGTTAATATAAACCTGTCATATCTGTACATACAATAATACTAATAGTACATCGGGTTAAGGCAGTGGTTCTCAAAGCGTGTTCCGTGGAACACTAGTGTTCCGTGAGGATACATTAGGTGTTCCGCAAACAAATTAAAAAATTCATAAAAAATATAGTAAAAAATTTTTTAGTGTTCCGCGTAAAAAATTTTTTACGCGAGATGTTCCGCGACTTATAAAAGATTGAGAACCACTGGGTTAAAGTAACGAAACTCTGAATTACAACCACAACACTTTGTAAATTTTTTCAAATTAGAGTAATTTGGTTAGGTGTAAATACGTACTTCATCAGCAAAACTTCGAATATTCATATACTGGACATCTTCAGGTCTATGTAGTCATAGTTTCGCTCTATTTTAAACATAAACAGGGTCAACTTGTAAAATTTAGAATTGAACATTCAAAACGTATTGTAATAAAACAAAGTTTGAAGTTTACATTTTCTTTAGAATTAAACTTCATAATTTTTCTCATGTCATCAATTCTAAATTTCACAAGTTGATAAGAGTTCAAATTAGAGCAAAATCTTCTCTACTTCCACTTGAAGATGTCCACCATGTGGGCAAAATCAATCATTATTGAATAAATACTTGGAATTTTATAAAGGAAACACTTATTCAAATCCAATCCAAAATCTGCCATACTTCTACCTGGACGATACAATTTATCAAACAGAGTAATATTATTTTCTCAAACATTCTTTTAGCTCATATTTTCCCAAATACAATTACGTAAACGAATCATAACTTTGCATAGATGAAATTGTAGATAAAATTTCAATAACTTTTCAATTGTAACCACTATTTTACATGCTGTAAACCTTATCAATCAATCTATGGAATTTTGTATGCTATCAGAAAATCGCAATTATTTTTATATAAAACAGTAGTACAATTGCAACTTTCTGGAAAACCACGCACAATTTTATATCTTATTTGATATTAGGCCTTTTCGTTTATTCACAGGTACATACTGGTAAATTTCTAAAAGTACAATTTACTTGAAATATGGTTGATGAACCGATCAAATAATATTTGAACGTAATTTACTGCTGTTAGTATTATCTACAAATTATATTTTTTAATCAATTTACTAATCACAATTCAAGTAAATTGTACTTTTAAAAATTTACCGATATGTACTGGTGAATAAACGAAAACGACTATTGTTCACAGTATGTGGAATAGTGTTCACTATAAAAAATCATTTCACATGGCAAAATTTACAACTAGTGAATTTTCAACTTCGTATATTTCAACTGAAATAAATTTTTCACTTTTCATTGTTCGAAAAAACCTGTAAACTTAGTTGTACACCCCTGTAACTTCATGAACAAACAATTACATACCTTTCAGGACCTAGAAAACTTCCTCACCAACTCTAAAACTGGAGTTATCTATTTGAGTTTAGGCACAAATGTAAAAAGTGCCAATATTGAAGCGGGAGTACGAAAATCAATTTTAGAAGCATTTGCCGAACTTCCATACGATATTTTATGGAAATTTGAGGACGATACTCTACCAAACAAACCTAAAAATGTTAAAATCATGAAGTGGGTGCCACAGCTAGCTGTTTTAAGTAAAAAAAAATACCCGATTACCTTCAATTCAACTAATTAATATTAACGTGATTTCAGGACATCCAAATATAAAGTTGTTTATTACTCAAGGAGGCGTACAGTCATTGGAAGAAACAATTTACAACAAAGTTCCAATAGTAGGAATGCCTTTCCTTGGTGAACAAGAAGCTAATGTGAAAATGGCAGTAGCAAAAGGTCTTGGAGTATCCGTTAGTCATTATACATTAACTAAAGACATATTCAAAGCTGCTATTCTAGAAGTAATTAACAATCCCAAGTATGTTTAATCATATTATATCATAGGGTCAATTTAGCAGCGCCTGATTAAAGTGCCTCCTGAAAAATTATGTATATTCGTCAATGGTGAATTAGTGCTCAAAATAGGATCAAAATCATTTTCTGTATCATGTAGGAACAGTTTTCATACCACTTACAGTATAACATAACATACTGTGTTGCAGTATCTAGTTTCCAATTAATTTCCAACTCTAATTTTCAGGTTAACTGTGTAATAGTGGTAATAGCCACAAATCTGTGGTGAAGCACTTAATGCACTTTATTCTGGTTCTGTAAACCTACGCCATTTGTGGTGTCATTTGACTAGATAATTTCATATTAAAGTTTTATTTTTGTAGGTATCATGAAGCAGTAAGCGAAATAGCAGATATAGCATTAGATCAACCTATGACAGGTCTTGAAAAAGCTGTTTGGTATACGGAATATGTGTTGAGACACAATGGTGCGCAACACTTGAAAGGAAACTCAATAAATTTACCAGCTTATCAGTATTATCTTTTGGATGTTATTGGATTTATAGCTTGTGTATTACTTATTGTTACATTCATTTGTTATAAATTAGTGAAACTTGTTTATAGGATTTTTTTAAAAATGTTCAGGAAAAAACAGAAAATTCAATAGCTGTTAAAACAATACTTAATACTTACCATCATATAAATTCGTTATTTTAATACCATTACTAACAATCTATTTATAGTTTCATTGAGTGTAAAATTGTTAAAATTCATGTTAATAAAAAGTAACATTCACTGAGAGTTTTCATTTCATTATTATTTTTGTGGAATGTCTTGATCTACAGATTTTGAAAGTTATTGAACGTTATGAAAGTATCGATATAATTTCCTTTTCCTTAGGTTGGGTTTTGCTTTATTTAACTATACCATGTAGCAGACGTTTCGGCAATTATTCATGTCCTCATCAATGGTTTTGATTTATTTTTTATACCACAAAATACGTGCAAATTATATATCGTAACAAAAACCCGGATGTATTAGGAATAATGTGTACACAATGAAAAGTTTTTGTTATTTCTTTGTATATAAACTTACAGATAATGCATGTGCACAGTTCAACTTCAGTTATCTCTAGTGTGAAGGTTTTATAATTAATGAACCAATTTAAAAAAACAAACTTTATTCTTGTGAAATGTAAGGTATACCATTACAAAAATGTAACTTATTATCATTCCCTAAAAACTTTAAAGATTCGTATTCCTTGAGGTAAAATGTTGGGAAATGTAAGTCCAAGATATTCCTTGCTTCTACCAACATATTTTCGAGTCTTTGACCACAGAGGCTGTAAAAGATATTAACAATTTTACAAAGTTGTTTTTGATATTTTCATTTGTTTGTTTTTTTTTAAGAGTAGTTCTTTCTATTCCCTTAACACCGCTTGATTTAATTCAAAAATATTTTGATCAACAATTTACACAGACTAATGATAATACTGTCTTCAAAATATGAAGTTAGAATTTAGAAATAGTTGAAAAAGTTTGAAAATTGACACATTTTTTTCAGTCACTTCCTCCCAGAAGTGCGGTTATTTGAAGCTGTGTCCAAAAATGATTTCATTCCAACAGATTTGAAACTCTCAAAGACAAAATTAAAATTTATACAGATATTCAGCTGAACTCTTCATAAAAATTGGAAATGTTTCATGGATAAATAGTGGAGAATGGGTATGAATTCATTCACAATTTTTTAGTGCTTTACCTGTTTGATCATAAACAAAATTACTTCTACTTAAAATGGATATAATGCACTATTTTTATATAAGGTGCTATTAGGTCGACAGACATCTTTTATAATTAGGATTATTAGTAAGAGAAGGTGACTTAAAGAAGGGTGGCCCCACCAATGCGAGTGAACACCATTACACTACTGCATCCAAGAATTATTGTCAATATGCAAGTGCATCGAGAAAGAACATTTAATAGTTTCATTTACACTTGGCCATGTGATATTTGGAATATTTCTCTCAAAATTAGTGGTTACTGTTGTGCTTGTAGTATTACCATTATTATTTTAGTACTATTTGACTGCAAACCGAGATAAGAATCCAATATGTTCCTTTTGATTTCAAAGTATCATTCTGCAAAATTTAATGCTCTTAAGCAAATCGACTAGAACAAAACAGGTTGACATGTATGCAATCAAAATATTTCGACTATGAGCAATATTTTATGTTTAACTTGTTAATGGACTTGTCCCAGACACGTGCCTGCTCAGATTTTAATTTGTTGTAATAAGATTCTAATTAATTGTCGATCGCTACATGGTTTTCTCAACTTATTCCTACATATTGACATACGCTGTAAGTAATTTAGAATTTTTACAATTACATTGAGGATGAGTTAAGAACGATATAAAATTTATCCAATTTGGAAAGAAAGAAATAACACTTAATTTATATCTTAATGTGTCTCTTGTAGGCCTGATGATGATGGGTGTTTAACCATCGAAACCGGTAGGCGTAAATAGAGTAATTTCACAAGGAGGTGCTCTTTAATCACCATTGAATATTTTATTGTTTATTATAACTCGAAAAATGAATCTCATGAAAATATGAAATTAAGTCGTCATTTCCGTGTGATTAATTTTCATTACTTTTGACGCGGATTATCTCTACAACAATGCATTTATAAATTTAAGTCAACCTATGGCGATAAAGCACCATTTTCTCAAAACTGTAATTCTCTCATGAAAGAATTCCATAAGGGTCGCCCAAAATAAAACGTTTACATATTTGACAAAAATTTTTGTTTTTTTGAGCCCATAACCTTAGCTTACCCACTTTAAGCCACCTTTCTCAACACACAAATATAATACTCACCTTTCAATAGGTTCCTTGGATTTCATGGCTACGGTCAAAATTTCTGAAACTTGATCTGCTTGCATAGAACCAAATTTACAACTATAAACTCCATAGATTCTACCAGTAATAGCACAAATTTTCTCAGTAAAATGGATGGCATCATCAAATTCTTTTAATTTTAAAAGTATTTCAACCATCTTGTGATAGGCATCTTGTAAATCTTCATCATTGGGGCCCAAGAAATCCTCAAGGTCTTGAATTAAGATCCCTAATTCAACTACCGCTACCTGCGGGATGAACTCAATCTGAGAGATATTTGCAAGAGCTTTTTGTAGATCAGCTTGTTTCTGAAAACACTGGTCGACATCCCACACTTTTGAACAATTTTGGCATGTCACTAAATCAGCAACATAAGGAAAAATCAACCCGGAACAAACTTGGCACTTGAATATAAATGGTCTCAGTAGCTGCAAAAAATAATAATAATAATAATAAACCAAACTAATGCCCGATTTCTGAAACAGAATGTAAGGTATAATTCTAAAGTTGTCATGGGTACTACGAGAAAGCGTGAATTTCATTGGGTATTATTTTAAAGTTTTTGTAGTTACCATGACAATTAATGTGATATAGCTTATATTTATTTTCATAAATCGAGCATAAGCCAAATAAAATTAACTTACGTTATCCAATGTAGGGTCTTGGCAAGCAGTGCAATCACAATTGAATTTATAAGTAACAGAAAGGTCCCATTGTCTATCCGGCCTTTCCCTCAAGAATCTATTTGGACCATAACAATTGAAAATTTCTTCACCCAAAAGTATATTGTGTAAAGCTTTAACGATCACAACATCCTTGCAATGTCTAAAAAATGTAGAATTCACAGGATGTAACAATAGTATGTGGGTGGGGTTTAACGTCTTTAGAAGTGATTATAAAAGAAATTAATATTTGATAGAAAGTATACAGGGTTTTCAAAAAAATATTTTTCAAATTGGCTTCAATGGAGTCAATATTTTAAAATGGTATGGCATATTTTTGATAACTTCATCGCATAAGCCTTTAGATTTCTTATCATCAGTACATTACATATCCTATACATCAAATTATATTGCTGAAATTATTTTGAAAATAAACAATTTCTGCCAAATTTAGTCAATTGGAAGAATATACAAATGTTTATATTAGCACTTCAGAATATTTAAGTAAATGGACTAAACAATTTTCCCATTTAAAGTATTTGAATGGATGTCGTTGACCAAAATTCCTGAGTGGAACAAAATAATAGTCGTTTTCGTTTATTCACCGGTACATACCGTTAAATTTTTAAAAGTACAATTTACTTGAATTGTGATTAATAAAATGATTAGAAAATATAATTGGTAGATAATACTGGCAGTAGTGAATTATGTTCAAATATTATTTATTCGGTTCATTACCCATATTTCAAGTAAATTGTAGTTTTAGAAATTTACCGGTATGTACCGGTGAATAAACAAAAACGCCTAATAAGTACAATATTATAACTTCAAGGAATGAGAAATTCAAATTCAGTTCGTTAGTTTGGAAAAATGTATTGAACTAGAAGAAATTTTATTGAATCAAGAATCAACTTCTATCAATGACAAATGGATGCAATATTTTAATTCGGTAAATTTGGAAAAATGTTCTGAATTTTTATTTATGTGCTAGTACATGTTTGCAATACCTGCACATAACGCAACTGTAAAAAGGATATTTTAGTTTGATTGAAGCTCAATGGACAGACGATGGAAATAGAATGGAAGTTGATAAGCTGGCAAATTTAATTATGATCAAGTTCAACTTTCATGGTGAAAGTTGTATAGAATTTTATAAAAACTTATGGAAAAATGAAGTGTTGAAAAAAAAATTAGAAATATGATTTTAAGAAGAAATAAATATGCAATAAACAATGATAATAGAATGTAAATTTTCACGTAGGTATTTGCCGTGTACTGGCTTCATTAACCTGGCATTAGTCGCTACCTTGGGTGTTTCAACGTTAGTCGCGCGTGAGTTTTTCTCTCATCATCAAAATTGTAATAATAACACAGTTTATTTTCAAACTAATGGTTTTCATTCCTGAATAAACATTCGAAATACATAATAAACTCAAATGACTTTCGAAAACAAAATTTTAATGAAAACCCTGTTTTTTTAACCTAATAGTTAATTCGTGAATAAAAATTA
>JAUIMX010000655.1:0-11290 GCA_033557805.1 Phaenonotum sp. SLE1380 | reverse complement strand
GTTGTTTTTAATTCTTGTTGCGTAAAAATTTTAAACTGAAAATGTGACAATTCAGATCAACTGAAATGGATCCACCTTCTTTGCTCTAAATTTTCATCGTATTTTCAATAAATACTTATAGAAATGCATATTTGTTTTGCTATATTCGTTTTTTAATCAAAATAATTCACACTAGATAAGGTACAAAAGCATAAATTCAAACTTTCCCGCCACTTGCCACTTTCATCTGTCAGTTCGTATTTCCTACCGTTGGCCATGTAGTGGGCGCTTCTGTTATATGTGTTCTGTGGTGTCCACTCTATCTCGCCTTCCCCTAATAGTCATTTCCGTCTTAATAACGATTATGTTCTTTTTTGATTCCATTATTATCAATAACTATTGTAGATAGAGAACATTGCATAGGAATCAATAACACAATAATTGTATACAAATATGTATACCACCGAACCTTCTGACTAATAATTTCAAGTATTTTTCAATTTGGACCGATTATATTTTTTTTACTACTCCCATTTTACTGTCAGATTTTAAAGAGTTAAGATTGAAAAATCGTTACATCTGAATACCATAATTAAACTCAAGTGCCAAAAAATATAAACGAAATAAAAAACTTGGCTGTCCGTGGTTGTTCAGTACTTTATTCAGCTTACCCAATAGGACTATCCTGGTGACCCCAATCCTTCCAAGATATTTGGAATAATCGTCCAATTGAATATGAATGTGTATAATCTATATAAATAAAAATGAATGTATGTCTGCCTGTGTGTCTGTTAGCTATAGACGCCTAAACCACTGAACTGATCGAAATGATATTTAACAGTAATATTCTGTGCATACCTCGGGTGGTTTCTGCGAAAATAGAATTGATTTACAATAAAAGGAACGGGTGTGATTTAAATAAAAATTGTAATTTCTGACATTTAAGTGCAACTTCTTCTTCTTTTCTTCAGTTCTCACCGGGCAGGATTCAAGTATAACCACGAGAAGTGTCAAATAATTTGGGCTGTCAGTTGAGTAGTATAAAACGGGATAGATCGCGCATGTTCAAATAAATCAAATACTAAATAATAGATGGCAGGCATGTTATTTCAATAAATAGGTACTGATCCATGGGCGCAGAAACGCAAGCCGGGTTTCACTAGTTGTAAATATTTTGGGAAACAACAAAGAAAAATATCTTTCGAAAGTTTGAATCAGGTCCGCAATTTCATAAATATGAATTCATGTAAGCTATGCACCATTACAGTTGTAGCAGGAAGTCTTCCTTTGGCAATACGATCACAGATTATGTTAATGAATTTAATCAATCGATTCAGGTTGTGTGGACAGAGACACCGGGTTCATCCGTCATTAGCGTTTCCCAAAGGATATTTAGAATGTACACTCTGAATCGTAAGCTGCTTTTAGTAGATTTAGATTTCCGATATCCGCACAGATTCGATTTAATACCAAAAGAGGATTATAATAATCAACTATCATGTTTACCAAACTGTAATAATTACTTAATAAACATAATCGAGATATCTTTGTAAGCTTTAGGTAAGTGAACTACCTAACTGTTTAAATAAGTATAAATAGAGGTGTAGATCGGCTGATTCATTATGAATTGTCCAATTCAATGCCGGTAATTGAATTAGTCTAGTCAATTCGCTTGTTAACTAATTTAGTTTTGTTTAAATCTGTCAGTATTTTCAATTATTGCTCATTCCAAACTATTTTCACATCATTAGATTCTTAGATGTGGAACTGAAATTAATATTATCAGACCAGCTGCTCCTTCCGATAGGGCTAGTCATAGATGGATTGAAATACCAAGATTATTCCATCCACCACTCGAAGTAAAATTATGACCATAAAAAGGTGAAGATACTAGAAGTCTACAGCTTCATGTCTAAGGTAGGTTGGCACTGTCAAAAAGCTCTGATTCAATTGGCAAAAGGATACCGGGATACTGGGAGCTAACGAGATGATAAATGGAAGACCCTGTGCACCAGCTCACATTATGAGCCTACGCATGTATTTTAGACCCGCTATCAGACGATAATTGTAGGTTAAGAACGAACGAATAAAGTTCCCCGTAAGAAATAAAAGTCCAGGTTAAAGGCAGGCCAAAAATTTTATAGTAAAGTAACTTGAAGTAAATTCATTCTTGTTATGAAATAAGTTTTTACACATGTCATTGGTATTATATATCAATTTGAATCTTTTTCACCCTTGAGGTTGTCGAGATCATATTTTTGTTACTGGTTCCTCTAATCTATTTATTATTATTATTATATTTTTTTGTTTGCCTTTATCTCTGACTGTTACTTTTGCTTGATCCAATCCAATGCTGTTCCTAGTCAAAATTTATTGTATGTTGCTGTACTCTGTTCTTCTCGGACCAGGGGTTTTCTTCGTTTCTCTGGCCATCCACACTCATTTTGTTTGACTGTCCTCCCTCACTCTTATTAAATGTCCATGTCATTCTAGTTGCTTCTCCTCAATCGTTCTGTGTATATGTTCTACTCTGCGGCTTGTATTTTACTTTTCAATATTTAGTTCAGCACCCACGATTTACAGCCATAGATCAAAGCAGCTCTGTATATTACCTTATAGGGTTATTGTCAACTTTTTTAACATTTGCTGATATTTTAGGATTCCTTTTCTTATGGCCCAAAATGTTCCCATGGCACTTTGTGTCACTATCGACTTCTTCTTCGAGATTTCCTGAATTGCTCAAGTTCACTCCTTCTTTCTTTCTACTTCTTTCTACTTGTTCTATTATGACTTCACTCAATTTTATATTTATTGTTATTTTTTCTCTCGGTATTATCGTTATCTTTGTTCCAGTTCATCGTTCCATACGATCAATTCTGCTTCACTTTCAGTGATATTCGCTAGATCTTCTACGAATGCGCATTTAGACATTGTCACTCACTTTGTAGCCTATGGTACCTTATTTCTATCTTCATGATTTTGTTTACTACTTTACAAATAATATGACCCATGAAGATTATAAATAACAAAGGACACAGCATTCTACCTTGTATCAATCTTTTGTTCCAAATGAAATTCTTAAGAACCTTGATTGCCCGTTTTGATATAATTTTCTGTTTTGTGATAGTGTCATTAGCATTGCAGACTGAAATACACTTACATACAAATGTTATTGAAGCAAGTGTTGATTATGAATAAAATAAAGTATGTTGAAATATGAAACGTGAATGAATACGCCAAACAAAGGTGTATATACAGAGTGTCCCACCGAAATTTTACACTAAAAATTAACAGGGAAGCAATGTAGACAGATATTTGATATTTTTAGATTATATACTGACCAATTAAAACTTTCTAATTAAAATATTTATAAGTTTTTGGCACTTCCGGTTTGACCGGAAGTTATCTCAACTTTGTTATTTAAATAGGGAAGAGGAAATGAAACCAATGTTTTTAGATAGTACATAAAAAAGTAATAATAATTTGTTAGGATATGTATATTCGTATCTCTTACCGTCTGTGAATTATTAATTTTTTTGTAAAATTTTTGACAGATGACGTCATTCACAAAATATCAAATTTTACATATTTTGGTAGATTTTGTGTGAATTTTTCCCTCTGCATCTTGAAGATAATTGAATGTTTTGAACACACATTTATTAAATTGAAATTAAATTTATACAGGGGGCGAACAATGAATTTTCTACTTTGAATAATTTCAAATGCCAATATCTTAACATTTTCAATAGAATGGTATATTTTTTTATGCGGCATACAATGGGCAATTAAAAATACTATAAATTTGATAATAAGCATTCTTGGCAGAAACCTAACCGTTTTCGAATTATGTCTAAAAAACGAATAATTACAACAATTTTTCAATTTATTTCGTTTATCATGATTGCCATGGTTGTGAAATAATTGGAACTATAATTATTGTCTTAATTTAGTGCTTTTTGGGTATGGGCCGCGCAAGATTAGGCCTTGGTGGGGCCTAGGGCTAGATAATAAGGCGCCCTTGACAGAAAAATAGCAAAAAAATTGTTGCATTAAATAATAACATAATATTTATTTTAGAAAAAAAATCGGAACATAATAAATATATTTTTGATCGAGAAAATTGATATTACATGAATTCAGAAATTATTATATCAAATGATTTTAATAAATCTCTTTTTAAATAGCACGTGGAACCCAAGGCTGCAGCCCCCGCTAACCCCCTGGTTATTCCGATGCTGGGCATGGAATATAAATTGAAACATTTCTTCTTCAGCGTTTCGGTATAATTTATGTTGGCCTTTCTCACTTAACTATTGGTCGCACAGCGCTTTTCCTCATGTCAAACAGTGCAACCACTCGTTGAATGTAAATTGTGCCGAAACGTTGAAAAAGAAATTTTTAAGTTATATCCCATACCCAATAAGCGCTCAATCAAGTCAATAATTACAGTTCCAACTATTCTACAACCATGGCAAATCATGATAAACGGAATAAATTGAAATTTTTTGTAAATATTAGATTTTTAGAAATAATTCAAAAACGGTTTGGTTTTTGCTACACAATGCTCATTATCAAATTTATAGTACTTTTAATTGTCCATTGTATGCCGTAGATAAAAATATACCATTCTATTTGAAAATGTTAAGATATTGACATTTGAAATTATGCAAAGTAGACAATTTATTGTTCGCCCACTGTATAAATTTGATTTCAGTTTAATGTATAAATGTTCAGAATATTCAATTATCTTCAAGATGCAAAGGGAAAAATTCACACAAAAACTATAAAAATATGTAAAATTTGATATTTTGTGAATGACGTCATCTGTCAAAAATTTCACAAAAAAATTAATAATTCATAGACGGTAAGAGATAGGAATATGCATATCTTAACAAATTATTATTACTTTTTTATGTACTATCTAAAAACATTGGTTTCATGTCCTCTTCCCTATTTAAATAACAAAGTTGAGGTCACTTCCGGTCAAACCAGAAGTGCCAGAAACTTTTAATTATTTTAATTGAGTAGCTTAAGTTGGTCAGTATATAATCCTAAAACATCAAATATCTGTCCACATTGCTTCCTTGGAAACTTTTAGTGTAAAGGTTCGGTGGGACACCCTGTATGAGGTGATCAACAATAAGTGATCGTGAGTTATCTTCAAATTGGTACTGCTTTCGTTGACACTCTTGAAATCCTTGTTGGTTATTCCTTAGTCATTTATAACCGCAATCGGTCTAGACACCTGAAAAGGTTTTGGCCAACTTGAGGACAATAAAAATTCTAGAAATGATATTAAACCCAAGAAGAACGATCATTAAATAATTATCACTCGTTACATGTCTCGACTAGCAAAACAAAAACGTTGTAAGAACTATCAGAATTTGACCTTAGGCTTCTAACCAACGTCCTCACTAGCACGAAAGCAAATTGGGCAACGTGAAACTACCTGTAGATTATTTGAGCAAGCTAGATGACAACAAAATTTTGTGACAGGTTTATGGAGGGGGGTTAGTTTAATAAATAATAAGCGCTATATCAAATTGATTACATACAAATTACGTGGCTTTCTAATTCCCATGAAATTGAGACCTTTTATCGATTCTTTCAGTATTATAGCAGTGGAAACTTGGAAATTGTCCACTAAATACTTCTGCATGTGTTCGAGTGCTACCAATCATTTTAACAATAATTCATGTTTCATATCAAGTCGACAATTTAAATATCTGTAGAGACATAGTTTTTGTGAAATAATTATGCCATAGATTTTGCTTTGTAATTGAAATTCATTAGTTACAATTCTTAGGATACCAACTATTGTCCAATACCAACGTACATACTTTACTTCAAACTCTTTATAATTACAATAAAATGAAGAGTTAGATTAGGTTCACCGTTATTGATCTACAACTGTAAATGCAAAGTATAAAGTTGTAGTATTAGGGAAAATACTTCTTTTGTTGGCGTTTGAGCTAAGTTCATTTTGACTTTTTTATTCACAGAATAGTGAATATCTGGTAGTCGACCAAACATTCTACTGAAGAAATATATGTTGCTAAACGTAAAATCAATTCAGAGTATTTAGAGTATCAAAAAAATATTCGAACTGGTTTTCCGATTTACCTCGTACATCGTTTTCAAAAAGAAGGCACATCTCTCAAGATACAGAAATAACTGAATCATTCTCATTCTCCACTATTTTCAATGGCATAACTATAAATATAGGTGAGTATTTCTATATCTGCCTTACGGTATAGCGCTTTCAGCTGTTTCAAATCGATGATCTTCCCATTTTTTTTTTAGAAAATTATATAATTGAAGTTTGTTCTTTCGTATTTTATGGTCCGTTTCATCCAAAATTGATTAAGGGTTGAGTTAGGTTTTCCTAACGACGGGATCCATCTCGTACGGAGGACGGAATACCAACAATAGGGAAGTCTCATGGGTCAGAATGTTATAATGATTGTCCCATTATCGTATAGTACTACCCTAAAGAGTTATCCCAGCAAAGGGACAGGCCGATTTTTGCTTTAATTATTTCAGAATTCGTAAAACAAATTTACGCTCTAAAAATGCTGTGACGTTACTTACATACCTAGGGATTTTATTGTTAATAAAAATTGTGGTGGTAATAGAACCTGATAGAACTAACAAAAAAAAGAACATTTGACATTTCTGTAGCTTAACCTCGCTCAGTTTGACCATTTAAAATTATGAGTTGCATAGTATTTTATCTAATATATAATCTTCTGCATTTATTTAGTTTATACTTTTTATTATTACCGTTCATTATTGAAATACCGTTGCTGGAATTTGAAGAACGGCGCAGCGATAATCTGTCGCTAGTGGATTTCGGCATATTTCTTTGTAAAACGTGTTGCAACTTCTCTATTAGTATTTTTATCCCTATGTTGCTAAACGGCTATACGTGTGTTCATTTATGACCACAATGTTGCTTAATAGCAACTCGTGGACTTGAAAACGAAAGGAATGGCTTTGGAAATTTGTAAATAATATTACATTTAATTGCTAGCTTAGCGACCGATGGAAGGGGTACCATAGTAAGTGACGTGATTAGGCTTCGCCCATTTATTCAAAAATCAGAAGTTTAACGATTTTTTAAGGGGTATGGGGTGCGATTTCAATCAATTGGTATACAGGGTTGGGCATATGTTAGGACACGGCTCAATAATTTTTGAATGGAAAGATATATCGAAATCAAGTTTTCGACATTGTCTTTGGTGAATTTTTTCCTATTATGTAATAGTAATTTCAACCTAATATCATAAAAGTAACAATAATAATAATGATGAGAAATTTTTTTCCAAATAGCACACCCTGTATATTATTATGTATTTGGAGTCCTTATATAATTATAAATCATGATGACTTCAAGAAATTTCTTCCTAGAATGCATAGTTTCCGAAATATCGCCATATTTGTGGAAAATATTGATGTTGCAAACATAAATTCATTTGTTTGTGTTCTAGCCATTTTGAATAGTAGAAGTACAATTTTTTGTGAACTACTAAGGCATAGTATATTCTTTTATTCTGAGTAGAATAAATTGGAATTTCATCTTTAATTATCAAAATACCACCTTCTAAACATAACACTTTTTAGGAGCAGATTTCTTCATTATTTTGAATAGAACATAGAGAATCGATGCTGTGTGTGGCGTTCTTCCATCCAGTGGGGATTAGTGTCTGCCCACAATCGACAGGTATGCCGATTGACGAAGCCATTCAAACAAAAGGTGGCTTCGTCACAAAAAACTATTTTGTTAACAAAATTGTTTTCTTCATCAACGTAGTTCATCATATTTTGGCAAAATTCCATTCGCCTGTAGTAATCTCCATGGGAGAGTTCTTTCAATAAATGAACTTTGTACGGATGGTAGTGATTTTTCCCAAATATTCATCCAATAGACCTTCGACTTACATTGTGTTCTAAAGCTAGACTGGGCGTCGAGTGTTTAGGCTCTTCTACTACAGCGAGCAGAACATTTAAACTTTAAACCTTTCTCATAATTGGTAGTTGTTTTTAGATGTCTAGTTTTTGGTAAGTTTCCTATGCTTTGCTGTTGTTGGAATTTTCTATAAATTTCGCGTGCTGTGGTCTCTGTTCTGAAAAGCTTCGTTGAATAAATAATAAAATACTAGAAACGTCACATATCCAGGTTTTTCCATTGGTTTATAGCTAAGTCACCTACCGCGTTGAATGATTCAATTAGAATTTGTGGAAATGGCTGAGTATCTTCTAAAGTATTGCAGATAGCTACAGATCATTCTTGATTAAAAACGAAATACACCGAAAATTTAATAAGATACCATGAAATTATAAAGGGTGTTCTACTTAAAATAATGACGAATGCTTCTAAAGAGTGTTATGTTTGGGAAGTAGTATTTTTGAAATTGAAGAAAAAAATCCAAATTTCATCTACTCAGATTAAAAGAACACACTATGCCTTAGTACTTTACAAAAAATTGTACCTCTACTGTTCAAGATAGCCAATACACAAACAAGTGAATTAATGTTTGCAGCAATAATATTGTTCACAAATATGGCGATATCTCGGAAACTATTCATTTTAGGTGAAAATTCTTAAAAGTGATTATAATATATAATTTTATAAGGAATCCAAATATGTAATAATGTTTCATCATTATTATTATTATTACTATTATGCTATTGGGTTGAAATTACTGTTACACAATAGAAAAAAATTTACTAAAGACAATGTCGAAAACCTGATTATGATATAAGTTTCCATTCAAGTTATTGAGCCGTGTCCGAACTATTGCCCAACCCTGTTTGAAGTTCCTCTACAAGATAGTGAAATAATTTTTTTTGTGGGATTTGCCCATTATAGCCCTAGGGATATTATTACTCAATATTTCTGCCTGAAATTTTAAACACATATTTATGACAATTTTATAATGTCTAGGCCCATAATTATAAAAATTATTCAAATGTAAAGAAAACAAATAAAATACATGATGACATAACGCTTCAATGCACGTTGAGATAATTTAATTATTTTGTCAAAATTTGAACGTTTTTTTCTAAATTTGTATCTAGACATGTAATTAGTATGTGTTTTGAATTTCTGCCATTCACTGCACGTGGCGTATACCGTCGTTAAGAAAACCTGGCTTAAACAAAAATTAAAAAGATACTTCTATCCTTGGAATTATTGAAATTCTCATACCAAATTTCAACAAGAGAAGACACTCATGTCGAAAGTTAGTTGCAGTACCTTAATTTGAGACAGTGGCGACAATTGAGGTCAACTTTTTGATTGGTCGCCGCCATTTTGTATCAAACTTCAAAACTTTGGAAGTTCCCTTGTCATATTTTGTATCAAAGTATTCAAAAGTTCTTTTGTCACATTTATTGTCAAAGACTCATTAGTTCATTGTACAGATTTAAGATAAGTGTAGGACATTTTTCAACCGACTGGGTGTTCTGCAATCAATTGCACGAAGTCAGAAGAAGCCAGAAGAAGAAAGGAATGAATTAAATTGTAAATAAAGTCTTTTTAAAAAAAAGCATTGTTCAAACTCATTACCATAAAGACTTTATTCACTTCTCCGTAACTGTCAATAATAGTAACAAGAATTTTGATACAAAATGGTAGAAAATCTGCTATTGTCGCCACTATCTCATATTAAGGCACTGTGAAGGTAGCGAGAAAAAAAAATAATCAATTCTATATAGCGTTCAATTACTTCAAAAGAATAATAATAATATTCAACGCTATAAATACAAAAAATAAAAAGGTTGAATTTTGTATTAGATAACTGTTTCGTGATAAATTCATATATCCAACGAAAAGGGTGGCTGAGGATCGCTGAGGGGTTGTTATGAAGTTTAGGGACAAACATGTAATTCCCTGTAGAACCTTGTGGAATCTGTATAAGGCTCCTAGTGACCTACTTGAAATTAAGGTGAAAATAAAATAAGTGTAGTTACTTCTAACAATATGCAATAGCCAGTAGAAGTATTTTACTTTTCCATTTTACTCATAAGTCTCTATGACTTTACTGCTCCAAGAAATTAATTAAGTGGGTATAATTTTTTTCGGGATGATAATTTTGCTGTAGAACTTTTTGCTTTCTCGTATGTATACATAAAGAGAAAGTATAGCAATTACGCAAAAATTCGATTCCGAAATTTTGATGAATCTATACGTTTTGAATGCCTCTGAATCCATTTTGACCATTTACATCATGATGTCTGACTGTGTGTCCGTGTGCCTGTATACACGATAACTTGAAAAGTTTGAGCAATGAAAATCAGGTATGTAGGGGTTTCAGCTAAAAAGAAAGCTCGTATCAACTTTTGAGTACATTCGAGTAACCGGAAGCACATCTTTACCAGAAGCGAAAGTTCAATTTTTCAAGTAAAGTGCCCTTATTTCTCCAACGATTACTTTCAAATTTCACATTTTTTTTTTAGAAATGACAAAAAATTATCAGATATGCAATTTTTGCTCAGTAGCTCAACTGGAAGTGCATTTTAAAGGAATAAATGTTGCTAATAATATAGGCTCCAAGTTTAAGGTTTCCATGGTTACGTTCAGTGTTTTTAGAAAAGAGTTAGAGTGGTGGGAAGAAAATTTTAATTTATATGTGTATAATATATCCACATACGAGAAAGTCGAGTGGAGACCACTCCATATTTATTTTTTATCCCAAACAAAAATTCTTGATATACTAAGTTGAGAGAGTTTTGATTTGTAGTCAGCCTGTTCAACTTAATTTTGTTAGCGTTTTGTTATTAAGGAATTTCTAAAACCGTCGCGTCGTGTTGTTTGAAAAAGGTTGGGGTTATCGAAGAATAGCTAGCAGATTTGGTGTGTCTCATTCACCGGTCTTCCGAATATTCCAACGTTATTGGTAGACTGGCGATCACAGAAGAATTGGTAAAGGTAGAAATTTTGCCACAACGCACAGTGTGAAATTTCATCAATCTAGGGGGACTTTATTCATAAATGAAAAATATGAATTTGATAAATGTTTTTAGCACTATTTATAAACATATTAAATATATTATATACAAAAATTATAAAAAAAGTCAATTAAATTGCACTTGAAAAAAAAAAAATATATATGAAAATTACAAGGATTTCTGATAATCAGATTTAATACATATACTTAGACAAATTAATCCGATTCCATGTCACTTTCTTCTAGTTTATCAGAAGATTCAATTAGAAGATCCAAGACAGTAGGGCTTATTTTGCTTCGTTTTGTTTTTGGTGCTGCTCTTAAACTCACTATATAAGGGTCAGATGTAATTAATAATC
>JAUIMX010000654.1:0-11298 GCA_033557805.1 Phaenonotum sp. SLE1380 | reverse complement strand
ATGCAACACTGTTTTGTTTTTTATTGTATGTTGTTGAGAATAACTTGTGTTTGTTAATATATTTTTAAAAGTTTATTTCGTGTTTTAATTGAACAAACGAGGTGATTCATTAACATGTTTAAATTCGAAAATTTTAAAATAACCTTTGATAGCAAAAAGAAATTTAGGGTGTGTTCTGTTTTTCCATTGTCAACTTTTTTCTCCATATTCTCTCCTCTATATTTCGTTTATTTTAGTTTGTAACATTCTGATGATGCTCTAAAAAGCCGAAACATTAACGAATAAAGTTTAACCATTAAAAAATATAAAATATATTTTATTATAGTTATTTTAATAATTTTGTATTACATATATCAAAGTATTTTTATTTTCCCTAAACTTCTTTGAGGAGGGGAGGGGATATTTATTTCTGCGCTCAGAGCCCCAAGCGATCTAACGTATCACTGCTACCATGTCTAGGCCCAAAATTGGAAAAATTGTTCAAATTTTTGAGAAAATAATTGAAATATCTGAATGTGCATCAGTATTGAGTAATGGCCATTTCCACCTGATTTCTGACAGCTTGCACATGTTCTCTAAATTTAATTTTAATTTTGACCCGTGGGCCTGAAGATGGGCTAACGCCCGAAATCAACAGGCCAATAAATGAATTTTCCAACAAGGAAGTACGCATTTTATTTTCTATATTGACTTTCACCTTGTTTTAGGACAAAAAAAAGGAAATTATATATTATAAAACTGCTCAAACTTCATTTGAAATAAAAATAGGTTTATTAAATGTATGTATTTACTGTGATTGTAATTGCGTCATTTGAAAAATATGAAGACATTAATTTTTAAATTAAGACGTTCATACTTGAGACATGCGTTTATCCCTCTTACTACGAAATATATCTAATAAAATGTTTCAACAATAATATAAAGCCGAGTGCTACCTATATTCATTACTACTCAAAAAACTTTCACTAAATCCTACTCCTCCTTACTCCGTCTCTAATCCAGTGTCGTCCTAAGATCGCTTATTTACTTCATGAATTCATTGTTTTAATACATTTTCCCAAATTGTGTAACACTTGGAAGAAAAATATAAGCAAAAATTCTCAAAAATTTTATTCAATTACTCTAAGCTGTAGGATGTTTTTACAGAGAGAATCTTTACAATAATCGGAATGTAGAAACAGGTAATTGAGTATAATATATAAATAATTATCTAGTCAGGTATTTACAATATCATAAGCTTCTGAATTGTTTCTGCCATTTTAATATTAAAAATTTTTCACAAAAAGTTTAGAAACCCAGCTAATAAGAAATGAGTTGATGTAATCGAATATTTTTCTTAATTGTAATAGACCAAAATAGAAACAATATGGATGAAATATATTTTTATGAGGTCCCACTTGGATCAGAAAGATCAAATTCCTTCAAATTTTTTAAATATATGATAATTTTTATGAGTTTCGAAAGCTTTTCTTAGTTGGTTTTCATTATCATATCAAGCAAAAATAATTTTATTTACAAAATTCAGATCAGAAATCGGTAGTTTGAAAAATATAACCGTTTTTTCGTGCTTTCTTGTATAATTTCTCTTAGAAATTTATTGTCATTTAGTTCCTAAACTAGGAAAGCTACATAATAAATAATAAATTAAGTAGGCCAAAATAAAAAAATATATTTGCAAAATTGAAGATACCAAAAGTAACAATATACAAAAAAAATGCTAACTTAAGGAGAAATTCAAACAGACAAATCAATTTATGACAGCTTTAACAGAGTAAAATGTACACAAACATATACAAGAATATACAGGCACTTGTTTATAACGTAATGTATAATCTTGAAAATCGAAGTCCACATTTTTATTTGAAATACAATCGGTAACCAGATTTTGATGCATTCAATTCAACTAATATTTATAGTGCTGTTTAAAACACAGCTTTGTCGATTTAATTATTGTATCAGTCAATTTTAAACTTTACTATTTACAACATGTAAATCTTCTACTAATATATACATTTTCATAAGTAGGAATATAAATTGATTCAAATATTTCCTGTTAGCCAAGTTTCATTTGTTTTGTTAGGTTAACGAATTGATTATGGCTAATAATGTTATAATTTGAGAATCATATAACATCAACAATTTCTTGTGATATGTGAAGATAATGATTTGATTTAAATCATCACTAATATGGCAAGAAATTATAAAATAAAATAGTTATTAAGATGCAAATTAAGGTGAGATTCAATTTTAAATCCATTTAACCTAACAAAAATTACAAATAAATAAATATTCCATTTGCAAGTAGTAAAAATATGCATATACGTGTTGGATTGAATTTTGTTGTTGGAGTTTGAAAGTCGTTGATAAAAATTACAGCAATAGTTGGAACTTTTTGGAAACGTTACTATATTCATTTATGAATCACTAGACAATTATGAAAATTTTACTAAAATTGTTAATGGAATCTTTTACACCTTGGTCCGCAATCACTTTTCGAAGTCTACTATATTGTCTCATTGTCAGCCAGTAGCTCACTTTTCCTAGAAATATGAGATTGGCATACTCAAAGCCTAAAATACTAGAGCAAGCTTTTGACAGCCTGATTTGTTTCTTGTTATTTCTTGGATTATTAATTGGTTTATATAAAATTTCGTTATATTACTTTTGTGTGGGGAAAATGACACAAAACATTTTTTGTGTCATTTGCACCAGGTGTACAGGCAATTTAAACCGCATGTTTGTTAGCTCTAATAATTTTGTGAATATTTCTTCTTATCTTATCACCTTTTGTGCAAAAGTCCAGGATTGCGAAATTCTGAAGATGTTACCAAACATAACGAAAGCTTATTATGAAATAAAAGACCAGGACTGTAGCTCCTGTTTTATTTGTGAAGACGTTCTACCCATTATTGTCACCTATAATAACAGTCAACGAAGTCTTTTTACTTCCACTTATCTTTAGAAAGAGCCTACAAAAGTAAAAATATGCAATGGTCTTCACTCAATTTTCTACTATGTGCTTTCGAAATCACATTACTTGGTGCGTAACAAATTAATGGGCAGAGCTTCTCAACGGGTGTCAATCCCTAATTTTTGGAAAAGTAAGCGTAGGTTTGGTTGACTAGGGATGGGTGAAGGATTTTGTGCAGGGTTGTTGTTTTCATTCATACAGCAAATTTGCCTGAGGGAAGGAACCGTTTGAATTCAATTTGGTACGAATTGACAAACGGCTGTCACACAAAAAACCCTACTGCTCTATTCGTTTATATGAATTGTACATTTTAAGTGATATATATATTTTTTTATGTACAGTAATTGTAATGTAATAATGTAATGTGATTTCGAGAGTATATAACAGTAATTGTATTCCCTAGGGATACATCCTAGCTAAACATGAGAAATGTGGTGCGTGTGAAGCGAGAAAAATCAAACACAAGAAATTAGATGAGTGTGACTGAACTGAATGTTCGCCATTTTCAGTTCGAATACACTCATCTAAATTCTTGTGTTTGATTTTTGGTATATCGCACGCAACGCATTTCTCGTGTTTAGGTAGAACATACCGTAAAAATTTAAAGGTTTGTTTTCATTGAAGAGTTACTAGTGTGGGACTGAACGTTTCGGCCAATGGAATAGATTACAATCAAGTTTTCTACTAATTTGATTAGTCGAAATTTACAAGTGCACATTAGTAATGCTTCAATAAAACTTCACCTTAAAATACTTTGCAGTTCTATGTGATTCACTAACCTCCTTTGAATTGATATGTTCTTCATTTCTTAATTTTGGCATCGTTTTAAAAAATAAATAGGCAACATAATTGTTTTTTTTTATATTGAAAATAATCACTTTTGCAGGAATAATTGTGTTAAAAGATTTTATAATAACCACTGTTTTGTTCTTTAAGCGATTCTGTAAAATTTCCAATAAATCCATTCAACTTACAGGTTTTTTATTATTACTTTTATTTATGTGAAATGCAACTTCAGGAAAGGCTACTGCGCATAACTGTTGTATTTGACGATTTTGGGGCCTATTCTGAGCACTATCGGAACGATCCGATAATTGTAAGCTTGAAATTAAATTAATTTATATTTCAAGTTCACGAATATCCAATCGGTCAAATAGTGGCTGTTATAAACCAATTCTGCTAAGTTTCAAGGCGGAGGATATTCATAAACTTTATTTGTGTTAAATTTTTTGTTTTCTTTCAGATTCAAATGAATTTTTGAACCACCGTTCGTATTTTCTTTTGTAAGTTTTAACAATAGTGAAATTTTGTCAGGCTCCAACTAGGATATTTATTCGTAGTATATATTTTAGTTTTTTTTGTATCACATTTAAGTTTTTTTTTTAATTAAACGTTAAATACGAACATTTATTTTTAATCTCAAGTAAATTTTGGAACCTAACTCTCCTTTTCCCATTGCTTCTTTGGTTCCATGTACACGAGCATTTTGGTGGACGTAACTCTCGCATACATGAGGGGCTTAGTGTAATTGTTAGAAGAACTATTTCTATTAAAATCAAGAATTTTAAATCACCTCTGAATTGGTATAGTCACCCTTATAGCAAGATCGTGGGTGCGGCTACCAGAGACCATATATCTAATGCTTCAAGTATTGGATATACCTATATCTGAGATAGGTGCATAGTCTCTTGTTGGTTAGTTTGTATAAGGGTTGGATTCCGATTCGTATCTCTTTTTAGAGGCATGCTGGGAGATTTATGTTATTTTTCTATTCCAGTACCCACAATTTTTGAATTAAACAAATGCAGAAAACTATAATATGCAAACAAATATATTTCAAAATAAGTGATTACAAGTCTTGGGTTAAAATATCACATATTGATATTAATGAAGTAAATTCGTTCATTCAATAACGATCAATATTTGAATTAAGTGAATATTTCTTCAATGCAAATACCAAAAATGATATTTTCTACAAATAAATATATTCAAAAATAATATTTCTTTGTTTCAAACAAATATTTTTTCCACCTATTTAAATACTAGATTTGCTTCAATTAATGTGATATTCATTTGTTTCCAAGAAACATTTTTATCAACATATTCTTCCCGACAAATAACGTTTTTCTTTTGTGCAGCCGTTTTGTGACTTCCGAACTATTATAGACATGTCAGTCAACCTTTTCAAGCGACAACATAAATCTCCCAGCATGCCTCTATTAAAAGTGGAGCGAATTAGAATCCACTTCTTATATACAAACTAACCAACAAGAAACTATGCACTCGTTTGAGGTAGCTATGTCCACAATCTTGCTATAAGGGTGACTATACCGATTCTGGTGTTGTATTATATTCAGGATCCTTGTACCTACTCATATCTCTGGGCAGACGGATAAAGAAACTATAGCATCTCCAATAAATAATAAACAAATTGTACTTCATTTAATTTTCAATAACAAAAATAAACAAATCAGGATATTAAAAAGTGAAACCTTCAATACTCTAGGTTTTAATTATCGCCAAACTCATGGTTGACTTCCAGAGGTGATAATAGACCAAGGTTAAAACTTATAATTAATAGTTTTTGTAAAATGTTCCTAATTTTCTAGTGATAGCAAATAGGAATAGTTTTCGAAAGCATTCTAATATAACAGCAATATTCATCAACGACTTTTAAATCCTAACTATAACGAAATCCAATCTAATTCGTAAATTAATAGGCTAATCGTCAAAATTTGAAATATCGCTTCAATGCAATAACTTGACACTGTCGCTAGGTAAACTACAGCTTTACATAATAACAATATCAAGTTACGAACTACACCAAATTTTGAGAATTCTCCCAAAAGGGTCAATTATGAAGTTCGCACAATTGGCCATATACGTATATCTAGTTAAGTAAAGTTTAAATTAATGAAAAAATTTTATTTACGAAAAGTAATGCTCTTAGAGCAACAAAAAATATCTTCCAAATACAACAAGTATACATAAATATAAAACAACTATCACCTATTATAGTTTTCTCCTTCTATTAAAGGGGGTGGGTGGTCTGGGTTTTCTTTGGGTTCATCACATTCAATACTATGCAAAACATTATGACAAAGAGGACAACGATCTTGCACATATAGCCACTTTCGCAAACAAACGCCGTGGAAAAAGTGACCGCAACGAGTTATTTTGGCAGATTTCATTTCCTGGTAGCAAATGGCACAAACGTCATTCAATTTACGCAATTGTTCTTCCTTGGCTTCGGGGAGACTGTCTATTTTGTTCACCGCAGTTCGACGTTTCATGAAAACCGACCAGCCCGCGCAAGCATCGCACCATATATTGAAATATGCGTGGATACACATCATAACAGCACGTATGGCACCTCCACTTTCGAAAATCAATATCCAAGCTCCATTGAAGAACAAAAATATCCCAAAACAAAATTCTACTGTGTTACCAAAAGCTCGAATATAATAGACGTAATCGTCTAACTTTTCCCAGAAAGTTTCACGGCGAGCATCCAACAAAAATAGCGAATAAATACATAGCGAAACAGCTACTTTAACAATGACTTCGATGCTAAAAGCGGAAACAGCGAGGAGCCACGTTGATGCGTTGTTATACGACCACAAATAATACAAAAGAACAAGTGGGAAAATCACTAGAAAAGCGCAAACACTCAAAGCTCTTATATGCCTTTTTAGTGAGGGATTATGCGAAGCACTTAGACTCATAAGTAGAGGGTTAACTATATTATGAATAAAGTGTAGCAAGGCAGTAAACAATAAACAAAAATTTCGGCATAGCCTAACGAAGCGCTTTTCTGGTTCTAACCCTGTTAATCCTGTTTGTAATGCGAGTATATAGAATAGAATTGCCGAAACAGTCCCAATGCTTTTGTCATTCTCATCTTCCGTTAAAAGTATCCATTGGAAGAATCTTCCAATATGGTGGCAAATATACGAAACAATACTCGTAATACCAAGCACTGCAGTCAGTGTATCACTCCCAGATACCATCAAATTTTTAATTAACCTAAAACCAGGCGTAGTCCCGTTTACATCGACTTCACTCCATCTTCCAGAAAAAAAGAAAATTGCGCTATGTTCAAGTACTCGCAGTATCCAAAATGTTCTCAATACTTCAGGAACGCTCAGTCTCAACCACTCGGTTTCAATAAGTACCGACATTCCAAAATTTTGGACGAAATTCCTTGCGTGTAGATAAGCATTATAAAGAGATTGAATAATCGAAGTGATTGAACACCATAGCACAAACTTGACGAGAGCAAGTGGTAGTAATGCCGCGAATACAGGAGCATGATTTAAAACCGATACTGGAAGTGGTAATAAAGCAAGAATTGTAGGTGCCATGAACGAAACTGGCAACAATTTTTTCAATAAAGGGTATCTTGGTCCCAGGTGAATATTTATAAAGATTATTGTTAGTACACACTGTACAAAGTAATTTTGAAGAACTATAGGTTTGCAACTTTGCATGTCAGTGAGTTTATCGAACCTCAAAGATAAAATATCTTCTAGTATACTTGTCTGGCCATCTTCTCCTGTCAAAGCTGGTATCAAAGTTTTGACCATACTTTGATTGCTCCAATACGATATAAACACTACTCCTACAGACATCAGGTACATGTATACCACCATCAGGTGCTTGGTACTTAGTACAAAAAGACATAGTGCTCCAATTACTCCTGAAACAGAAAAATATCTACTTTTAGGACTGATAAGCCACAGGCAGATATTTTTGTCTTCCACAAAAGGTCAAAGAACTTGAAAACCGGATAATAACTAATTATATTTCATGTTATTGACAACAGATAATAGTGTAACATGACGTGCAAAATAAACGCGGAAAAATGGCCGAATAAAGGCAAAAATATTGTTATGCAATTTCAACAACTTACCTGCACTACTTAAAATTAATCTGGCGAGGGATATCAGCACGAATCTGTAAAACGTGGGATCGTATTCAACACTCTTTGAAAAGTTGAAATCAGCTGTTTTTATCCTTCCAGTTTTGAAGGTAAATTCTCGATGACCCGACAAGTCGTGTTCGGTTATTTCATTCAGTCCAAGTCCTAATTTTAATATTTCATCTATTACAAACAAAGGCGGCACTCGTAACACTATCTCCACTAATCCAAGAACCTTTGTACGAAGCGACATTTCATTGCAGAGTTTAATTTTTTGTAACACGGGAAATTTTCTTAAGTTTTGTTAAATCAGTATTTTTAGACAGATGACATTGACGTTCTATTCTACAAGTTGTTGATAAGGCTGGCAGCTGCTTTTCGTGCTGCCATCTGTTTGTGAATCATAAAACTATAAATCCTGCCCACTAGTATGCTGAGTCGTTATCATAGACAGGTTACTATCGTTGAATGATTCATTCCACGGGTACAGTATTCTGTCGCGGTGTGGATGTTTTCTTGTTTCTTGAGATACTACTAGGTGTCGCTAGTTACGAAAATAAAGGTAATGTACGAGGAGCTCAATATGAATGTTGTAGACACTGATACATAGTAAAAATAGATTGTAAAAAGAGGATGCTTTATGGCAGATTAATAAGTCGCTTTGACGTGTGGCGGTGTAGCGCTATTAGCTAAAATCTGTTAATGACTTCTCTGATGGCATATTAGTGTCTTAGCACATGTGAGTTCTATTCTTAGCAGACGTACCCACGTACAAACCACTCTATTTCATTACCGCTTCGTTTTTTACCCATTAATGATTCGGTTTAGGCTTAAAAGGCCATCAAAGTGATATATGAATGTGCATGACATCTAATGCTCCTAAAATATAAACATATCAAATGAACCAAAGGCATTTATCATATACGATTTAGAATAAATGGGAATAAATAAATAAAATAAATGGGAATAAACAAAATGGGAACAGACTTAAAAATGTTTAGGGTATTTGTCCACCTTTTAATTGTAATCCTTAAATGCTCATGTTTTTTTTATAATGGAAATAAATTGGAACACCCCTCAGCTTTTCGCCATATTCGTATTCTAACCTAATTATACGAGGATTCTAATCATAATCCTTATTTTGAAAGGATTAATTTCACGGAAACTATAATGCTTGATATCGAAAATATTAGCCATAAAAGTCATTTGGCCGGTCTTACCAATGACATTTAAATAAGTATTCAGTTAAATGTCATTTAAGGAAAATTAAATCTCAAATTTTGCTCAAATGAAGATAATTTCTGGATAACTTTTATTCATTTCTTCAGACGTTTAGCTGAAAGATGTGTATTATTAAATTTTACGGCCATAATCTTCAAAATTTACAAGTTAGTATAGGTTAGAAATGTGGGCATTTATTTTTAAAGGGGATTTAAATGTTTGGTAAGACCGGCCGATACACTTTTTTATAATTTTATACAAAATATATGCGTATCAGAACGCAACCTATACAGGGTGACATCAATACAGCTGCTCTGGAATTTAATGATTTTAATCAATTACTAGTTGGAGTAAAATATTTCAAGTGGAATCTAATACAGGGTTAGGCAAATGATCGGACACGGATGGACTGTAGCTAAACGGGATGTGATATCGATAGGATTTTCACAAAAGATATGAGCAAGTTTTTGTTGATAAAACTAAATTAGTCACACTTTTGTAGAACAATAGTAATAATAATAATTCTGATAATGGTCAAGTTTTCTAAATGGAACACCATATATTATTTATTATACTTTCTGATTCTTCCTTGAAAAATAACGCAAATTCAATGAGAGATGTAAGTTTCCGAGATATTTGCTAAAACATGTATTCTTCCTAATGCAGGCCAATTTTGATAAAATGTTACCTTTTTATTAGTCATGATGGAATTTTCGTATTTTCAGTCAAGTTTAAGGAAAACATGCGGAGGTGGTATTCAATTTTCTGCTTTGAAGTATTCAGGGGCTTCACAAAAAAATTGAAAATATATGAACATTTCAATTATTCAAAATTTTTTTAGATGGCACAGCCTGTATATTTCTATCTCATTGGGTTTTATTCCCAAAGTACTTCATTTTTTATTAAGCATATGTATCGTTGGCCGTTTTGAAGATAATAAATGAAAAAGCAATTTTTACAATTATTTTTCTGAAACATACAGAGTTCTTAAAAAAATTTGAGCCGTTACTACAGCAGCATAATTCACAATTATAATAAGAAAATTACATATATGAAATGTGCTGCTGGAGTTGCAGCTCAAAATTATGAAACTCTGTATTTTTTGCCGAATAATAAAAAATTCCTATTTTATTTATTTTCTCCACAACGGCCAACGATACAAATAGGATATGCTCGATAAGAAATGAGGTACTTTGGGAGTAAAATTCAATGAGATAAAAATGTACATGGTGTGCCATTTAAACAATGCGAGTTTTGAATATAATTGGAATGTTCATAGTTTCAAATTTTGTTGTACTTGTTGTGTGTACTTGTTGTGAACTTCAAAAAATAAAATTGAATTTGTACCAGCTTCACATGTTTTTTTTCAAATTTATTGGAAATATGAAAGTTTTATCATAACTAATAAAGATGGTACCATTTTTCAAAATTGGTCTGCTTTTGGAAGGATATATAAGTTTTAGCTAATATCTCGGGAACGGTAAGGAATAGAGTCGCACATGTCTTATTAAAGTTTCCAACGGAGAATCGAAAAATATAACAATATAAAGGGTGCTTCATTTCAAAAAGTTGACTATTATCATATTTATTAATATTACTATTGTCCTACAAAAGTATGACTAATTTAGTTTTATAGATTAAAATTTGCCAATAGCTTCCACGAAAACCCGATATCGATATCACGATCCGTTCAGCTACAATTAATCCGTGCCCAAACATTCGTCTCACCCTGTATTTCTATTCCTCTAAGATATAATAAATCTTTTCTAACGGGTAGCGCAAAAGTATTTTAAATCGCTAAGGGTTTGAATTTTTAAATCACACCTCTTATTTTTATTAAATTTTCTGATTGTATGTTGGATAAACAATATTAGGATCTTAATAGCACCTGATTTTCATTTTACTCTTTTGAAATATAAGTAAAGCCATATGGTAAAGAATTGATTTTTCCACTGTTACAAATTTTAATGGACGAACACATAAAAATTTGAGTAGAAATAAGTTTGTGTTATTTTGGGACATTATAATTCAAACCAGTGTGTCACAGAAAGTTTACAACAAATGGGGAACATCTTTGTTATTGATAAAAAAATTATTAGAATAACTATTGATTACACAGGTCAACATTTGATCTAAGGAGTATCACAGTACCCCATAAGGGTATCTTAGGGTTTTTGGGGTCGCT
>JAUIMX010000653.1:0-11299 GCA_033557805.1 Phaenonotum sp. SLE1380 | reverse complement strand
ATTTAAAAAACTTGACCACCCGCAAAATTATTATTATTACAATTATTCTAGAAATGTGTAACTAATTTTGTTTAATAAATAAAAATTTGTTGAATACATTGCCGAAAACCCGAAATCGATATTACGTTTCGTTTGCCCGCAGTCGATCCGTCCCGGGACTTTTGCCGGACCCTGTATAACGGTTACTAAATGGATAGTTATGACAAAATACGGCCATTAAAAAATTGTGAACGGAACAATTTTCAAAGTACGTGAAACTGAACTGTTTTTAGAACAAATCGCAAATTAAAGAAAATTAATTGTGAAGATGCGTTTTGATTGCCGCGCTATTAGATTTGTATTAGAAAAGTTAAAAAATATAAATGTAATTTAATGACAGATATTCTTCAGTAGTGGCATAGAAATTTGAGTAATGAGAAAGCAAATAGAAAACAGTTGAAAGCTGATGTTTCATTGTATACCTACTAAAATTGTTATGTTTAAAACTTGAATTTTCTGTAATTGTCTGTGTTTTCAACTAGATCGCGAGTTTTATGCGACAAGCTATTTCAAAAAATCAAATGTTAGTAAAAATGATTGGAATTGTTTTTTGCATATTTAATATTATTAGGTCGAATAAGTAGCTCTTCAGATAAAACAAGTTAGCAAAATCGTTTGAACGACCTTGACATGCAAATTTTCCACAAATTCTAGTCGCATACAAACCAGTGAAACTGATGACGAATCCGAAAACCACGCAACATAATTTTTCAGTTTTCATTAACTCTTACGAAATTAAACTTGCTTTGTTGAGATTTTCAAAGCCAAGCATGTGAAGTTGGCCATAAATTTTTGACATCATTAGACAGCAGGTGTTTTCTAACGTCATAATAAATTCTATCAAAATATTTTGACCGTTGAAATGCCAAATCTTTTCGAAATTTCTTTTGAAATTGGTGCGTAAAACAGAAAAATTGATTTGATCGGCTTAGCCTTCCTTTTGTCAAACATATGCAAATGAATTTCTTCTTCCAAACAAATTGAGACCTCTGGCCATAAATTCAGTGTCGCTCAAATGTAGTTCTTATTGCATAACTAACGTATGGAGCCGGTTGAGAGTGAAACTTGCAACTATTTGAGTTCAAGGCTTTCTAAGATTTACAAATTGTTTAAACCTAGTGCTCACCGTTAAAAGTCACTGTGTACAAGTTTGAAACATAACTTTGGTTGGAACTTGTTATTTTTAATGAATAGAATTCGGTTTATAATGAAATGACACAGTTGTTGTTTATTTCAGGTAGATAATTGTGCAAAAACTGGATTGATTTAAGTCGTGTTATTAAACTAATAGCTTTATCTATTTAATGAGACGATTATTACGCTGTAATACATAAACCAGCTTTAAATTTAAATAATCCTATATTGAGCCTATAGGATTAGAATTGATTGTTGTTATTAAAGTTTATTTGAATAAAATTTCATTATTGGATTAGGAATTTTTTTGCGAATCTTCTAAAATTTATTAGTAGCATAGTTTTACTACGGACATTTTCACAGGATACTAGAACCATGAATACGAAGCTTTTTCAAAATAACCTATAGTCAAAAATATGTTTTATAAGAAAGTTATAACACTCCAAAGTTGAGTAATATTATTAACTTCATAATCAATTATGAAGTACTCCTTAAGAAGACAGCATTCACAGCTACCCCTGATGTTAGTCTTCTTAAACTTCAAAATTAGTTTGAAAAAAAAAATTTCCGAACAGGAAATTTTATAAGAATCTTTCTTGTCTCTTTTCCAAAAAAAATTAGAATTTTGCAGAAAATGCAAATTCTTCGAAAAATCTAATTTTCTCTTGATGTCAAATAAACAACAGAAAATGTATACTTATAATTGTTCACAACGTCTAGCATTTTGATTCAAAACTCTTTGAGAATGACAACGTAATTTATTATTTCATTATAATGCAGGAAATTCTTAAAAAATAAAAATCGATCGGGTAAAAGTCCTGCGACCTAGGAGGCCAAAAAACCATACCATCTAACCTTTACCAATCCAACGCTTGGGGAAATATCTGGCTAGCCTTTGCCAAACAGCACCTGCAAACTGTGATGGGATCTCCATCATGAAGATACCATATTCACCGTCTTGTATCAAATGGTGCGTCTTCAAATAACACTGACAATGTATTTGTTAGGAATTGTAAACTGCTGGTCTCAATAAATAGTCTCCACAAATGCCTATCCAAACGTCCAGAAAAAAGCCATGCTGAAGGTGCGGTAGATGATCAGCCTTAGTAGCACAAATAGGTCGACGTTAAATATATCAAATGATAAGAATACTAAGACAGAAAACCTAAAAGCAGTTGTTTTCAGTTGGACCTAAATAAAAAAGAGAAATTTGATTTTTTGGAGAATTTCCATTTTATTTATAGTAAGAGGTCTTATTTTTTCTAGGAAAAGAAGCCTCGAATCGAAATTTTAGCTGAAACTTTCTGGATTGAATTTTCTATTTGGTTCATATTTTTTCAAAGTTGAATTTTTGCACATTAAAAGTCCAGATGGTTTACCTGTAAACACCGTCTTCCCGAAGAATGGAATTTGTATACAGATTATGGGCATTATAGCTCAAAGTATATGACAAAAATAAAAGGAATCATTTTATCATTGCAAATCTATTACCCAAAGTTAAGAGGATGCCCAAATGTTTCATGTACAAAAATTAAAATATGTACAAAATAAATTTCAAGTTCATTTCCTACTTTCCAACGGTAGAAATGACCATTGAACAAATGAGTAACAAAACAACTGCTATTATGCAGAATTTAAATATTAGGTATACGGGTTAGGTACTGAATGAACGAGCACAATCATTAGGGCAATTCGCTATGGGCATTTGAAAATTATACGTTGAGAAGCAAATCACATGGAAGAATTCAGGAAACAATCTTTTCAATTCCTATAAGAATTACCGCGTTGCAATAGAAAAGTCAGATTAATGTGAAGGCACTTCAGGTCAAAGAATTATTTGTTTTCTTCTGGTTATTTGCTGCGATTCGTTGAACTTCATCATATAAAAAGATTGTAGATTTTCTTAGCAGTGAATTTCTGGGAAACGTTTGAGATGTTATTCTGTCAAAATAAAGTGAATTCGTGTTGTGCTGTGATTGTGAAGATATAAGAATTAAGCCACTATGTCAGGAAATTGATATGCAGCAAAGTCGGTTAAAAACAGGCAAAATACCTCAACTAAGGAAATGCAACGTTATCTATTTTGTATTAGCGGCAAAAACGATAAATAAATTGCATTAATACTGAATTATGCCGGATGTCTTGATTAATATTTAATATCGTATCCTCGGGTATGAATTTAATTTAATGCCAAGTTGAATGAAATTTCTTACTGATGATATTATATTTGTGATCACCCCTATTTAGGTCTTGTCTATCGTTTTCCATAAAAATTTCCTGCTATTATGTTTCAAATTATTCTCATTTCACAATCTTTCTTCGCAAATATTGATTAAATTTTATGTAACTGGTAGTAAAACTTAAGAAAATTTAATATTTTATATTCGAAATTTAAAAGTATCCGGAAATGTATGATTTTTTGAAGATGGTCTTTAGGAAGTAGTTTTTAATAAATATCTCTAGAACTGTTTGAAGTAGTAATTTGCCGGACCTAATAAAAAACAGATCCGCGGATACGGATCCGAATCATTTCTGTCAAGATCCGCGGATACATACACGGATATGGATCTTCAAATTATCGAAATCAATAAAAACCTATAGGGGTGACAACTGCTGAGGAATAACATCAACTTTTTTTAATAATTTTATTTTGCATCCGATGTGGTGTGATATCATCAAGTTTATTAGAACGATAGAGTTTTGGAGATATATTCTCCTTTCTTATTTTTAATTTCGTTAACTAGAAATAAATCTTTAATCAATCTATTATTTTTTATTGTTGTAATACACGTCCTTAAAAGATTTATTTCTCGTAATTTATACTATGTAATTGCTACAAGCTTGGGATATGTTGCAAATTAAGGATTCAATTGAACGTATTCTCAATTTTAATTTAGTAATTATTAATTCCTCAACTTTATTTACTATATCATCATTATTGTCATTACTGAAGTTATAGAGTACACATTACAAATTCTCAATGCCGAATTTACATATGGGCGCAAGGGACCCCCATCGTTGGGAGGCCATTCGAAAACTCGAATCATTTAATACCAATTTTCAAAAAAAATGTAGGAATAATAAGTAACGACGGAACAAATTGAAACAGTTTTTCTGCGGGGATGGGGGGGGGGTGTTCACTAGTGACTTATGCACCCAGAGCCCCAACCAATTTATATGTATTCGCCACTGGCCAAACGCCTCAGGAGACTAAAAAAAGTTCAATAAAAATTATGGCGACTGCACAATTGTTCTCCTAAATATCGATGTCGTCATGCTTTGACTCGCTTCGCTCGCCATAACTTTTTCGGTCGAGTAACTCGAAGGGGCGCGCCCGTGGCCCCCACCTTAAGGAGCCCGTCTTTGGGAGTCCCTTCAAAAATATCAATCATTTAATGACAATTTTAGGGAAAAAACGTAGTTAGGAATAATAGGTAACAACGGAAAAAGATTTGTAACATTAAGATATTAAAATAAATAAAACCGATTTGGTTCTATATTGTTTACATTCCATCGGGCGAAATATAAAGTAATAGGTATGCTTCAATTCCAGACAAATGGAAAATAAATAAAATACGTAATCTATGATCGGCTGGCAACAACCAGTAATATAGGATATAATACACATACATATATGATCCGTATAAGATCATTATTAAAATTGGCGGATACGGATATCGGATCTCGATTTTGGGAGGATCATCAGCGGATCCGGATACGGCTAGACTAGTTTGAAGTAAGTGAATCCACTTTGACACATTATCTACTACACTCTTTAATCCGACCTACTTGGTAGTCCGACACTACTTTGTCAGCATCGACATGAATTTTTCAAACATTTTGATGTTAAAAGAGATACAAGAACAAGCCATGACAAAGTACCGGTGTAAGAAGAAACAGAAGAAAACTACAGACTTATTCAACGTGTAAATACTGCACAATATTTTGTGTAGCCTATGTAGTTTAGTACATCCATTTAATACTTTTTGTTCCCTTCATCGTGTTTTATATTGTCCAAAATGCTTAGTACAAACCTAAATGTAATTAATACTGCATTCGAGAATAATGGCCGCAGTACATATTTTATCTTGATCAAATGCATTAAGAAAAATTAATTCACGATAACCCGACGTTTTCGGTAATCCGACACCCACCCGGTCGCATACTTGTCAGATTATCGAGGCCCTACTGTATTAACACGCAGCAGTTGTGAGTGCAGGCCAGATAATGCTTGTGATCCATATCGCATTTGCTGCAACAACGTCATAACTCTAAAATCACAGTATCACAGGAGCAGCAGTTGAACTTTCGAAATTGCATTGACTCTATAGCAAACTTAGTTATGTCAAAGCGCGATCATGCGAAAAATCTTGAAACCTCAGATATGACATTGTAATAACAGTTGAATGTATATTTGATTATCATTTTATTTTTGGTATTAACTCAAAAATAACGATTTTCGATTAAGAAAAATTAATTTACGATAACCCGACGTTTTCGGTAATCCGACACCCACCCGGTCGCATACTTGTCAGATTATCGAGGCCCTACTGTATCAACACGCAGCAGTTGTGAGTGCAGGCCAGATAATGCTTGTGATCCATATCGCATTTGCTGCAACAACGTCATAACTCTAAAATCACAGTATCACAGGAGCAGCAGTTGAACTTTCGAAATTGCATTGACTCTATAGCAAACTTAGTTATGTCAAAGCGCGATCATGCGAAAAATCTTGAAACCTCAGATATGACATTGTAATAACAGTTGAATGTATATTTGATTATCATTTTATTTTTGGTATTAACTCAAAAATAACGATTTTCGATTATGACGTTGATAGCGCAAATTAAATGGTAACTAAATTTCTCAAGTCTATTATGATGCCTTGCTGAAATCAAGATTGGCTTATTGCGTCAGCGTTTGGGGTTTTACCACAAAGGAAAACATTTTGTTACTTTTTAAAATTCAGAGGCGTGCGGTGCGGCTACTTTGTGGCGTCGAAGTTGGAGGACATTGCCGAGTATTATTTAAACAGAAGAATATCTTGACGCTCTATTCACTTTTTCTATTGAAACATTATGCATGATATACAAGCGTAGTAACGAATTTTTAATTAGAAGCGATACTCATACCTATTATAATACTCGTAGAGTACAGGAAGTTTCTGTTCCGCGACCCTTGTTGTCTCTGTGTAGGGATTCAATTTTTCATATGCTCCTAATATATTTTAATAAATTACCCCCAGAATTTCGAGACGCACCTACACTTAGGGCATTCAGATCTAGGCTTGAACATTTTATTCGTCATGCCTACTATAAATTACTAATAAATGTTTCTATTTTGGACGTTGTATTTGTAAATAAACAATTTTGTCTTGTTATAAATACTGGAGTAATAATGAAAGTTTTCAATAATTTTTTAGAAATAATTGTATTTGCATTTGTGAAAGGTATTGTTAGATATGTTATATTTGACCTACTGTTGTTATTTGTATTATTATTTTTATTTATGTATATCATTTAATGTTTCTACATATTTTATAATTAGAGAAGGATTTGTTGGTACTCGTTAAGTGTTTTTATTAATGTAAGCTTTACATGTTCGGAGGGTAGTCCCTCCATCCCCAGAAGCTACAACATGTAAAAAATACAAAATTACAACATGATCACAGTAACTATAGGTTAAAAGTTGAAAATTTAAAAAATTGTGTAACAAATATCGTCACTGTTAAATCAAACCGGCATATATGTGCAAAAATTGAGTTTTTAAGTTGTTGGTGCCAAAAAATTCCTTTTCTTTTCCCATCTATTTTTATGACGAACCGGCATATGGTATAAGAAAATTTGATCGATGCATAAGGTGGCTTTAAGGTGAACCAAACAGAAGGTAAAAGGAAAATATCACATGCGAAAACTTTAAAGCGCCATGGTGAAAAATATGCATTTTGCAGATATGCCGGTTTGATTTCACAGCGACGATATAAGGATACCAATATAACATCTAAAATCAACATGTAATAATATGTGTGTGTGAAAAGAATGAACATTAATTACTGTAGAGCCAACCAACCTTTCGTGATTTTTGAGATGAACATATGAGTCTATAAATAAGTAGATTTGCCGTATTTTTCGAATATTTGAGATTTCATTTACGTGTTGCAGGAGCATGTGTTTAGGTACGACTGTATCAGATGTGTATGTGATGTAATTTTTTATTTAAAGTATATTTGAAAAGAGGCGCGAAATTTAAATCTGTTTGTTTATTCAAAAGTTTTATGTTCTCTTGTTTGTGTTTCTCTATATACATAGCTTCAAAAATTTTTCTTTTTAGTAAACCGTCCTCCTGTTTCAGGAGTTTTGTTTTTGTTTCGTCTAATGTATGTTTATGTTGGTATAGATGTTTACCTATTTCGGAAACTTTGGAGTCCCTAACATGTTCTCTTGTTCTGACATCAATACTTCTGCCTGTTTCACCTATGTAAATAGAGTCACATTCCTTACAAATACATATTTTGTTTTTTTTTATTAAATGTGTGATAGTTTCAACATTTTGTTCATAGTATTTTTTAATATGCTTAATTTTGTAGAATTTGGATGATTTCAAAAGTATCTCCAACTATGTGTAGTTTTTTGATATCAATTGTTACTTTATACATTATTATTTCGTTGATTAATGTGTCTGAAATATGAACAAGGTTTGGCTGGGAAAAATTTGTGCAGTTTTCTTCTAATACTTCCGTTATTAAATTTACCAAGGGAGCTGATACTCGACATCCCATAGCACACCCAAAAGTTTGTTTTGAAATAGGTACTTTAATATTTGAAATATGTACAATTAGACATAAATTTACAGCTTTCAAAAATTCTTGTGGTGTTACATCTTTGTGTTCTTTTATTTTTCACAATGTACAATGAAATTATATTTAATGAAAGCATTTTGTGGTCATGATAAATTTTCATGATTTAGATTCTATTTTTGAATTCTATTGAGCTTTTTCATTCAAAAATCTTTCTCAAAAAGTAAAAGATACTTTTATTTCATTTATTTTTTTCTATATCATAATTTGATATGTATTGTTCATTGCCTTACTTTTTTACTGGACACATGTTTCTCTATATTAGCTATCTCCCAACTTTTGATCTTGAAATATTTATGTGTTCTTTACAATCATAAATAAGATGCAGCATTTTAAATCTTCCTAGGCCTCTTCATAAAATATTTTTTCGTATATAAAATTTGATAGCAGTAGAGTGAAATAGAAACTTTTAAAACATGCGTCTAAAATTTCAGAAGTTGTGTCTCATGACAACAAATGTATTATGATAATTTGCATCATTTTAATATTCAAAGTAAGTTTTGACTTGATATAATGAATTCGTTCAAATGAATGTTCCGAAGCGTGTTTACCAAATAATTGTCAACAAATTGCTTTTTGTTGCAAATTAAATCTAATCAACGATCTAACAAACTGAAATGCTCATCACGTTGCTAAATAACGTCTAGCATCTATAATTAACCCACATAAATAAAAATCAAGGACTAAGTTATTAATTAATACCACCGTATTGTTTCAAAATCATCTAATGAATTCCTTACGAGGTGTTAAAACAATAATATTAACAATTCGTTCTTGCGTTAAAGAGGTTTAATGCCTAACCTCATTAGAAAAGAAAGCAATTAATAATTATGGAAACAAATAATGCATAATTAAGCTGCGAAGCATGGTTCGCACTTGTGTTTAGCTATGTTGTTACATTTACCATTCAACAATTGAACCGCTAATGAATTCATGTAACTAATTAGCAGAAGTTTAAAAAACGGGTAATTTCTTTCACATCAACTATAACAATATAATTACTTTGCATATGCTGGTTTTTTTTTCGGGGAAATTCTTGATAAATAAGCAATAAAACGTCAATGATCAGGTCCAATTGTGATGTCCATTTGAACCCAATTAAAATTATTATAGCGTATTTTTAATTGCAAAAAGCAAGGTTGATGTGTTTACTTTCCTGTATGGGTTCGTCCTCGTCATAGTTTTGAATTCGCTCACAAAATTTGAACAGCTGTAAATATTTTTGAATTTTAAACGTCCAAGCTATTGATTCCTTAGAAAGCTGCTGAAAATTTTAATTTATTATAATTTAAAACAAGGAAAAGTAATGTCTATTTCCAACTAAGCTTGCTAAGAACAATTTATAACTAAACGTCGGTAAATGAGGTTTAGAGCCCATAAAACTTGTTGTGAAATTTTGAAATTATCTAAGAAATAAGTTGAAAACAGTTATTAAAGTGTTGGAAAAAAATAAATTCCTTATAAACAATTTTAGTGATTGGATTTTTGATTTATTTTCTTTTCAACGTTGAAGTGTTTCTTTGGCATAATTTATATTAGTAATTAAGGAAAATACATGAAATTTAAATAAATTAATAAACAACTTAAAGGTAGTTGTAATCTCTAATAAATATCAATTCTCGTCAAACGACAGTTTTCTCGACAAAGTTGATAGGAATGCCAATATTTAAAATTCTCACTTATTCCAGGTATTCTTGATATCTGTGTCTTGATTTATTATTATGCTGGTGCTCTATAAACGTACAAGTTTCACTCAAGTTAAACGCACGCCTCTATCTCGTAAATTTATAAAGTATTCAAAGTATGAGTAGTGTTTCGCTAATTTGCTATCATTTTTACAAGTTTTTATTTAGTTTCACCTGTCTGTGATCAAATTTTGCACGCTTAATTTGTTCCATTTCCCAATTATCAAATGCGATGTAATTTGGCAGACATATGTAATTAGCGTGATAATATTTAACAACATATCACAGGTCACAATTTATCAAGAAGGGCGCAAACGGCCGTGAATAAAATTGACGGCCATCACGGTCGACTATAATAACAGTGGGGGATATGGGTGTCACTGGGTAATGGGATTCAATTCAAAATAGACTGAACGAAGTCCTTTTCAAAATACATCTATGTTGCATAGGATCTGCGTTAGTACCTCTTTTTCGCAACCATCGGCTATTGCCCGCTAGTAGCGCCACGTCATCAGGGGAAACACAGGTGTCCTTTCTTGGATTCCAATATACATTTTTCGGAACAACATAGTGCTCCCCAAGTACAAATATTTGTGATTTTTGTTGTTCAAAAAATTTAACAACATAGAACTTAGTAGAGTATACTTAAATTGTATTGAATCATTCAATTGATATTTGGTGTCGTTCATGTTACAATTCAAAATATATTTGATAACGACCATTGGGGTAATCAGAGTCACCATCGTACTTTTAGAAGGGCATAAAGAATGATAAGTTTTGTGCGTCAACATTAGGGAAACATCCTATATTTACAACTCAGAGCAAGAAAATTCGTTATCAGAACATGTTTTACTTTTGTTTAACCTCTTTTATGCTTTAACAGTAAACTAACTGCATATAATAGTATTTCAGTGGATGGAAAACCTAAATGAACCAAACAATTTTATTGGACTGGATTCATAGATTTTTCAAAAGATATCCACACATAACCATTCGAAAACCCAAACCAATCCAACCAAACGATGTTGACTCTGCGAGGTCTTTTTTTTTCCTAATTACAAGAATAAATGAAATACTCGATGTATAATATACACGAATTTAACCTACCCTGTAGATTGTTTCTGTAATATAATATATAGAACAAAACATTGAATAGTTTCAAAATAATGATTTTTCAAAAACAAGCTTTTATTCCACATTCGCGAACTAACATTAATTCAATGTGCCGCTTCCTAGTACTATTTTTATTGTAGTGGACCTTGGTGAGTGTCAATTTTACTCAAGGCCATACCGTGAGGTAGCTATATTTGATTGACTCCCTGGCTACCGTGATTCGAATCTTCCGCATATACAGGGTGTTTCAGTTTTTATGTTCATAACTTCGGTAGTCATATATGTCCAAACGCCTCGTTTTCAAGATACAGAGTGTTCAAAATCCGATTTTTTTAAAGGATTTCCTTTATATTTCCAAAACCGTTAGAGGTAACATTTTGAAATTTGGCACATGTAATAATATCATTTAGTCCAATAATATACCATTATAAACAAAAATAAATATCTTCCCAGTGGCGTGTAGTTGGGGGGG
>JAUIMX010000652.1:0-11301 GCA_033557805.1 Phaenonotum sp. SLE1380 | reverse complement strand
CTTTTGAGTAATTTGTTTTTACATTACCTGTATTGCATTCGTAATTCTAAAAATTTAATTTTATTTGAAATATTTGACAAGTGGTATCTTACGTAAGATTCATCGCACTCCTCCTCCTCCCCCATCATTAGAAATCGTAAGATTTTTGAAAACCACCCCTCCTCCCTAAAACCCTTACGTAATTTATGGATGCTCCCTGTATTATTGAATCCAACACTAATAGTTCAATACATAGTAATAAATACAATAGTTATTCTCTTTCGCAATACAATATAAACTGTTAAATTGTTAACAAAACAGTCCTTTATTTCCAACGAATTCAAAATAATTTACGTCAATCGGATTTCTATGCAGATGGTTTGGTTTGGGTTGGATTTTTTTTTTGACAACTGGCATTCGAATAGTTTGGTTTGATTTGGGATATGTTTCTTGACAAGTGGCATTCAAATGGTTTGATTTGGGTTGGATCTTTTTTTGACAACTGGCATTCGAATGGTTTGGTTTGATTTGGGATATTTTTCTTGACAAGTGGCATTTAAATGGTTTGGTTTGGATTGAATTTTTCTCTTGACAACTGGCATGTAAATGGTTTTGTTTGCGTTTGGGATCTGCGATCTGCTGACCATGCGATCTACTGACTATATGATTTGCTTCCTGTGCGATCTACTGACTGTGCGATCTACTGACTGTGCGATCCACTGACTATCCGTTCTGCTGACTATGCGATCTGCTGGCACTGCGATCTGGATCTATACAATCTACTAACATTCAAAAGGCTTAAATATCCCAAACCAAACCTTTTGAATGTCAACAGTTTGCATTGAATGCCGATCGCATTGCCAGAAGATTGAAAAAGCCAGCAGATGCCATTTCATTTGGATGCCAGTTGGCAGGAAAAAAATCTTAGCCCAAACCAAACCATTTGAGTGCCAGTTGTCGAGAAAAAAATCCCAAACGATGCAATATTAAGGCATAATGGACGTAAATCCAAAAATTCCAAACCAAACCTTTCGAATGCCAGTGGATTTGCATAGACAGTCGATCGACGTTAATTAGTGTGAATTCAATGAAAATAAATGACTATTTTGTTAACAAATTTACCAATTTGTATTGTATCGCCAAAGAGAATAACTATTATACAGGGTGAGTCAATAGTGCGGCCTCGGACTTTAACGCCGTTAATATCAGTTTTAGAGAAAAATGTTTCTTATACAAAATTATTTCTACTCACCTAAGATTACCCAATGCAATAGCTACCGGGTAGTTCGTGAACTCGAAGAACAGACTTTTAAGAAACTTCCGAAAACACCAAAAATCCACCAACGAATATTTCACAATCGATATTTATGATAAAATTTTATACTTTCTCCAAAAACCAACGCAATTTTGGAGTTATAATAATTGTCAAGCATCAATGAAACACGAATAAATAACAAAATACTATCGGAATTTGTTTTTAAACTGGCACCATTAATGTAAAGGTGCTTCCAATTGGTTTTTTATCAATAATTCCTAAACTTGTAACTTTAGGTATAGGACATGCTACATAAAAAAGGTTGACAATTGTATGAGGTGACAGATAGGATAGCAATAAATACAGCATGCTATTTAAAAAAATAGAGTTATTGCATACTCAAATTATTCAAGTTCAATAATTTATTGGGAGCCCCTGTATTATATTTCTAGAATTTTCGAAGTGCTTACATTCACAATAACCTTTTTGAAGAATTTTGCAAAGTTATGACACTCTACCTTTAAAAATAATGTATTTCTGGCACTTACAAAATTGGTCATCTAATTCAAGCAAATGACAATATTTTGAAAACAGTTGAGTTTAGCCTTCTTATTGCCTCATTAAACTCATATTATTTTTAAATGCTCAATCTAAAAATATGATGTTGCTATTTGAAATAACACTAGCTATAAGGGTTTCAAGACTTTTCGACCAACCTGTATAGGGGAGACTAATACCTTTTTTGTAGCTTAGGTGAGCAGAAACAATTTTTACCGGAAAAATTTTTCACTGAAACGGATATTAACGGCCCTAAACTCCGAGGCCGCACTATTGACCACCCTGTATACTATTTCGGCAGGTTGCATAATTGTGCGATTATCTTTGTTAGGTCTTATCTTCTTCAGGAAATGATTTTGGAAAGAAGTTTATTAAAGTATTTTTACTACTCACACATGTAGAACATAGAGGTATAATAATGCTTCGAAATTCCTAAACTCTTGGTATTTTCCGTGACAGGAATGATAAAAGAATAGTATTTTATTTATTATCTCGAAAACGGTTGACAATAAGTATAGGATATCCTTCATAAGATATGTAGTACCTACTTCATAAATGGAATCTGATAACATGGAAATATACAGGGTGTTCCATTTGAAAAAAGTGAGTTTCAAGTATTTCAAATGTTCAAAGTTTAAAAAATTTTTGTGCAGCTCCTGTATAATTGAGTGACAAAAGTTGAATTTGTACCAATTTTCTATGCCTTACTCCAACTTCACAGATAATATGAGAGTTTCATGATGACATGTAAAAAAGATACGATTTTTTAAACATAGGTCTGCAATTGACAAAACAAATGAATATTATCTAATATCTCGAAAATGGTGAGATATAAGGACGTACATGTTTGAATAAAGTTACATTATTTTTCAGTGTAGAATCAAAATATGTGCAAATATAGAGGGTGTTCTATTCAAAATAACAAAGTTGAGAGTCATGTCCGGTTAACCGTGAGTAACAAAAAAATAAAAATATTTTATTTTGACAGATTAAATGCTAAAACTCCCGGTAGAAAAATTTCATTCAAACATAATGACGGAAACCTTGAGAACTTTCAATGAACGGTTTACGTGAGACACCCTGTATATGTCGCAGGGAAATGATAAAATCCGTGATTTGATCAAATCCCTAAAAGTGTTGAATTGAGTATTCTATTTTGTCATTTCCCTGAAAATCTTCAGTGATTTGATCAATTCCCTATGCTGAGTTAGGAAAATGATATAATAAATAATACGGACTCGGATATCGGTCGCAGTGGTTTCTACAATTAATCAAAGTTTCTGAAGTATTCAAAATATCCGTGTATTATTAAATCCGATACTAATAATTCAATAGTAATAAATACAATTATATAATTATTAAACGACTCCGAAAAAAAAAAATAAATACAATAGCTATTCTCTTTGACAATAAAATATAAATTGGTAAATTGTTAACAAAATAGTCCTTCATTTTCATTGAATTCGAAATAATTTACGTAAATCGGCTTTCTATGCTGGCATTCAAAAGGTTTGGTTTGGGTTGGGTTTTTTTCTTGACAACTGACATTCGAATGGCTTGATTTGATTTGGGATATGTTTTTTCCCAAGTGGCATTTAAATGGTTAGGTTTGGGTTGGATTTTTCTCTAGACAACTGGCATGTAAATAATTTGGTTTGGGTTGTGATCTTCTTTTCTTGATAACTGGTATTCGTTCTGTTGATCATGCGATCTGCTGACCATGCGATCTACTGACTATGCGATTTGCTTCCTGTGCGATCTACTGACTGTGCGATCTTCTGACTATCTGTTCTGCTGACTATGCGATCTGCTGTCACTGCTATCCGCTATCTATGCAATCTACTGACATTCAAAAGACTTAAATATCCCAAACCAAACCTTTTGAATATCAGCAGATCGCATTGAATGCCCATAGCATTGCCAGAAGATTGAAAAAGCCAGCAGATCCCATGGTCAGCAGATTGCATGATCAAGAGAACGAATGCCAGTTGTCACGAAAAAAATCGCAACAAAAACCAATCAATTTGAATGCCAGTTGGCAGGAAAAATTCTCAGTCGAAAAAAAAACATTTCAGTGCAACTTGTCAAGAAAAAAAAATTCCAAACGATGCAATATCAACAGAGAACACCGAGAACGGACAATTAAGCGTGTCCGCGCAACGGAATTTGTACGCGCACGCGTCAAAAGCGACACATTTCAAAATGGCTGCCAACTGTAAGTTAATCTTATGGTTAGCCAAGAGAGTGCGCTGTTAGTGTGATTAGGTTATAGGTTTCTGTAATTTTTGGTTACCTATTGGAATAATTATGCAAATAAATGTTGTTTTAGTTTATAGTAAATAAAGCCAAATTCGCGGAAAAGAACATTTGGAATTCTCAAGTGAATTTCAAGGTTATAATCACTGTTTAAATTTTCTTCCCAAAAAATCTACCAATTTAATAAAATTGAATTGTAGTCGAGCCGTGGTTAAGCATCAAACTTTATGGTCATCACCATGTACTTACACCAGATCTAAAAGGGTTAAATAAATAGGTGTAAATCTGTATCTATATTTTATTCTGAACTTCATAACGGTGCCTATGTTGTGGTTAGAGTACCCTGGTTACCACTATGGCGACACATGAGAAAATGTCGGCGGCCTCAGTTAGTGTCCGTTCTCGGTGTTCTCTGATTCAAGGCATAGTGGACGTAAATCCAAAAATCCCAAACCAAACCTTTCGAATGACAGTATATTGCATAGACAGCCGATCGAAGTTAATTATTATGAATTCAATGAAAATAAATGACTATTTTGTTAATAAATTTACCAATTTGTATTGTATGACCAAAGTGAATATTATTATGTTTATTAATTCGTATTGAATTATTAGTTTTGAATTTAATAATGAATGACTGTTTTTAATACTATGGAAACTTTATTTCATTGTTGCAAGGATAGTGGTAACTGCGAACATCAATGGGAGTCTGGCAAGTTTATTTTATCATTTTCCTATGTCAGCTTAGGGATTTGATCAAATCACGGATTTTATCATTTCCTGCGATATACTGGCTGTCCCAGATTTTATTACCCAATGGACATCTCGCTCATTTATGAAGATATGAGAAGCATCAAATATAATTAAATAAACTATAACGTAAGGCCTTCAATTTGCATGTACCTTCACTTTTTACCACTTCTGGTTAAACCGAAAGTTACCACCAACTTTGTTATTCTATTCTACGATTAATTTTGATACGGTTTCATGCTAAATACCATATACTTGAATCTAACTGTTTTTGAGGTATTAAAAGTAGAATATTTAATTATTTCATGAAATGTCCAGCTTTTAGTACCCAGTGGATATCTTGCTTATTTATAATATTAATAGATTCAAGGATAGGGTGTCCACATGAAACTTTATCAAAATTGAATGTAGAATCCAAATATTGAAAAATATACAGGGTGTTTTATTTAAAATAACAAAGTTAGTGGTAACTTCCGGTTTAAACGGAAGTTGAAAAAAGTAGAAGGTACATGAAAATTGAAGGCTTTATGTTATAGTTTATTTCCCTACATTTCACTTTTGTCTATGTTTATGAATAAGTGAAATAGCCATTGTGAAATAAAATCTGGGACATGTGTCATAATTCTATATTCAACGTCCCATATCTCAGAAATAGTTGGATTTAAATATAGGGTGTTCCATATGAAACTTTATCAAAATTGAGTGTAGAATCCAAATATTGAAAAATATACAGGGTGTTTTATTCAAAATAACAAAGTTAGTGGTAACTTCCGGTTTAAACGGAAGTTGGAAAAAGTAGAAGGTACATGAAAATTAAAGGCTTTATGTTGTAGTTTATTTCCCTACATTTTACTTTTGTCTATGTTTATGAATAAGTGAAATAACCATTGTGAAATAAAATCTGGGACATGTGTGATAATTCTATATTCAACGTCCCATATCTCAGAAATAGTTGGATTTGAATATAGGGTGTTCCATATGAAACTGTATCAAAATTGAATGTAGAATTCAAATATTGAAAAATATACAGGTTTTTCTATTTAAAATAACAAAGTTAGTAGCAAGTTCCGGTTTAACCGGAAGTTGTAAAAAGTAAGGCCTTACGTTATAGTTCATTTCATATTGTCTGATTTCGCCCTATCTTCATAGATAAGCGAGATATATATTGGGTAATAAAATCTGGGACAGCCTGTATATGACAACATATCTCGTAGATATCAATTCGTTAATACTCGTAGATCCGGTGAGCTTTCTGAGATGTCTCGTGTTTCTTCAGGAGTACGGCAGAGTCTATCTTATGCCCAATGCTCTTCATTGCTTTAACTTCTGTGATGTACGATTCCTTTCGTTACTGCAACTACCGCATTTACGTAGTTGACACGCAGTTATAATACATTTTATGGAAGAGCTCTCATTAATGTGTACGGTTCTTGTTTAGATTCTTACGATAAAGTAGGAGTACAAAGAGTTCAGAACTCCTGTGTCCGTTTGATTTCTGGTATGGAAAAAAAACATGCTGGTAGAATTTTCCATATGATTGAGAGGGGTGGGTTGTTGCGCATGGCCGATCGCCAGAGTTTCCATGCAGTTTGTCTATTTTTCAATGCAATGGTTTCTATTAATATTTGCAGAAAATAATATCCCTTCGAATATTAAATGTTTTTTTTTTTATATTTCGAAGTCTTTAGTGCTGGGACGACGCGAGCCTGGAACTGTAATATGTTATTTGGCACAATAATAACCGAAGTCTTGTTGCCAATTTTTGTAGTGAACTTTATTCGAATTCTGTTCTGTTTACTTTGCTAACCGTTGTTCATATTATAGGTAATATCTTAATGGTAAGTAACAGTGAGCCCTTTTTTGATTATGAATTATTTTTCAATTGACACTCACAGGGAAAAACCGAATCATTGCTCGAATGAAACTTGTTATGTTCAACTCTAAATTGGATACAGTAGAAAAACACCAAACAACTTATTGCCTATGTCAGTAATAATGTGCATTATCTTTGAAAATTCTCTCTAAACTTAAGATACCAATCAAAATTTTCCCTCATCAGATTTTTTTTATTCGGAAAGTTGAATGAATACATTATGTTTCGATAAAATGAGTTCAAAATCTTTTTCAGATATTCGCAAATTTATAAAAATTACTTATTTCATTAACCTCACTTCATTTGTTGATGTCTAGGTTACATTTCATAATACAATTAGACGAATGTTCCAGACCATGGGTGGCCAACATTTTCAGCAGGCGGGCCAAATTTTAGAGAATAGATTTGCTAGCGGATCACACAACCATTTTGTCTTTATTATTCAAAGCAAAAAAGAAGTAGCTGTTTCCACAGCTCAATGTTGTGATTGTTAAAACGAATATATCATAGAAGACATTGTCACGACAGTTGAATCATATGTCCTGAGATACTTTATTTTGGGGGTTTGTGTATATCAAAAAAATTGTGTGCATATGCTCCGCGGGCCACATGCGGCCCGCGGACCTCGCTTTGGCCACCTATGTTTTAGATACTAGAATTTTCTGAAATTATATTAAATGGAAATAAATTCCAATAAGCAATTGTTCAATTATGGCCTTCGAAAGTATGTGTATCTTCAACATCAAATATAGTTTTAATTTTAAATGAAATACCCTATATTGTTTTGTACAATTTGATTGCATTTTAGAGGTATTTCACTATTTATTAGACGTGTTCCATACCTGTCATAATTTTCTTAGAAATAACGAGTTCAATCGAAATGTGTTCGGAAAAATTCCCCGTGATCGTTTAGTGAGAGTTTCTCTAAAAACTGGACATAATGAAACAGGTAGACAACTATGTACTTTACGGAAATATCCGTTTTAGAGTAATACTTTATGTAATGTTAAAAATTAAGAAGATTCTCCAAAAAATACTTGGTATATAATATCAAAATCAAGGTAAACACATGATGTAATTCTTCGTACTCGATCTATAAATTCTCGAATCGTCACCAACGTATTCAGACTTCAAATAGTACTGTATAGAAGCGTTGCACAATGTTAGCCAAAAAAAAGTACCTCAAACTGTAGCTCGTAAAAGGATACTTTTTAGATCACGCCAACCCAAATTTAGACAAACCCACCTCAACATGCGACATGGATGTGACTCATGGAGTATTGCGAATTAAATTTCAGGAATTCCTTAATCGTTGCCCGGAATGAATTTCTTAAGAATGCAAACCTACCTACAACACTTTTTTTACTTACTCATCTCATACTGTATATGAAGTTAAAAAACCTAACTGTATGTGACAACATAATCTGATGAAATTTGTATAAAAATTACGATTGGATCATTAACCACATTTCTCAACGACCTACCTCACAAAAACGTGCACTCTAAAATCAAACCATAGTGAACATGAACGTGAACTTGATAATAGGTATTCAATTACGTATAATTATTCGTAAAATTGCGTAGGTGAAATTTGGGAGTAAAAGTGACATGCACGAAAAATTGGCTTGAACTTGAACTTGGACGAAGCCACACCAAATTCAGACGAAATCGGATCGAATTACCGCAAAATTTCTCACACGTTTCTGTCTAGATGAAGAAGCCAAAATTTCAGGTTATTGTCCTTTAAGAATCTAGTTATTTTTTCGTGGAATTCACTTAGACCCGTCGTAATGAACGCAATTTCGTCAACTTTACGCTTTATGTTTCCATTGATACGAAGTTAGAATTCATGAATTCGAAGTTATAGGGACGTATTCTATATATCGCTTGCGAAAACTTTTCGAATGCGAAAAGTTTTCACAAATCGGTATTCTGTAAGGAAGCGAAACGAGTTTCATTTGAACTAAAAATAGATATTTCTACTTTTGACGTTTCGTCGTACCATAACCTTGAATTGTAAATAATCATAACTGGCGTGCTTTAGCTAAACTATGAATCCCAAACAGTTCTAAATTTTGAATTTTATATAACTAAGGTTTACTTATGAATAAAATGCTTGAGTACTTCCTTATGTGTTTATTTTTCTCTAAAGCTTATTGATTTCAGCTATTTAGCCATCATCAGACCTTGTAGTGTATTGTTAAGTAAATTTCGTTGAAAATCATCCATTCTGATCATTAAATATATTCGATGATAGAAGAATATTTTTCGTTGTTCAATAATTGTGAACTAGATATTTTGTGTGTTGGTTACATCTGTTGTTATGTTGGTACTGGTATCTCCTCCACAACATACTGGACCATCCTGAACAGGCGTGATTTTAACAATAAAACAGGACATAAAAAAACACAACAAGAACAAAAGCGGTTCAACGATACTTGCAAAAAATCAAGGAAAATTCAAGAGTATTTGATTTACATTAATTTTTCTCGATAAATATTTATAAAGTGAGATAAATCAAGGTATCTGCAAATAAATCATAACTTCCTTTCACCAGAATAATTGCTATAATAAGTACATATGCAGAAAGCATGGCTAGCTTTGATAGAACAGCAAAACTCCACCGTTTTGACGAACAAGCTCTTCGGCTTGCATAAGCCCGAGGCTAGAAAGAGACGGTAGCAGTCACCTTGCAAAAAATTCGCGGAATTTCCGGAACGTCCAGCAGATTAGAAATTGAATTTCTAATTTTGCGTACCTTATAATTACGGCGGTCGAATAATTGAGATGCTTTAGTAACAGAGCCGTTTCTTTGAACCTTAAAACAGAGAAAAGCTGTTCTTTCTGGTATACCATTTCATCTAACATGTAATTGTTTCAATTGCACTGATTTCCTCCTTCTTGGGTTGGTGTACGCCTCAGTTCCACTTGTTTACTAGACGCGCGTTTTGCAAAAAAAAACAAGGAAGTGAGTGAGGAATGCGTTTGTTTAAATAATTAAAGCGATTATTTAACAAACCGTAGGCCTAATGTGAAGGTCGGACTACCAACTAACAATAACACAAAAAATAACCTTCTGACGAATATCTCACTAATCACTGGTTGGTTGTCTTGTTTAACTAGCTCGTTCAAAATATTTGTTTTTTTTTCTCTTTCGTTCCTAATGATATTTGTTGATCGAACAAACAAGTTGTATGTACCACAGAACACTTATCACAGAATTGGACAGTCAATGGCCAATTGTAGGAAGCATGAACTGACAGATGAAAAAGCTAACAATTTGATTGGATACTCAATGGCTAATTGTAGTGAGCTTTAACTGGCGCGAAATTTGAATACTTCATGATGCTAGTAGGAATCTTATTTTCATCAAAAATAATTGATTAATGTTAAATAAAAGATGAAATGCATTTTATGTCGAATTTATTGAATTAATTTTACATAAATTGATTTAGAATAGTAGAAATACAAAAAAGTAAAGAAAAGTATACTAATATGTATAAATATTGAAAATATAATTAAAAAGTAGCAAAATATTTACAATATTTAATGTCTTTCGTTTTTTTTCACCTTTGTACATGAATTAAAAATTTGCCAGTTCTACAATGATATTAGTTCTCCCCAAAATTCCAAATTCCGCGAAGAATCAGACAGAGCACTTTGATATTGTTTCCCATGGTCTGCTTTCATTGTTCCGCTGTTCAAAGAATTAAATAATGTATCTACTATTTTAACATAATGCGCTGTTTGAACCGCGTAAGAAGGCAAAACATCAGTCATTGCTAAAGTCTTTAGAGAAGAAGTGACACTGTGAGACATTCTATGCGCTTCCATAGACGCCTTCATTTTCAAAGATAAACTGCCCTTATCAGAATACACGGCTTTCAATTTCTTACAATTTAAAATTTTTTGTTATCAAATTCAAATAATTTCAAGATATGTGACCAGTTGGCGGTTTCATTTGAGTTCAATATAATTTTATTTTTCCTTAATGCATTTCTGGTACTCTTAAGTAGATGGTGGGACGTCTTAAAGTGTGACTCTTTCATCATTTCGAATGTTAGAGCTGTATGATGTTCTTTCTGTTTTATATTGCAAAATTGATTGATTCATAGCTGCGCAATTATTTGGTCCTTGATCACAAACCGTGGCCACAACCTTTATCGCAATATCTTGAAAACTTTCAATGTGTTTGATAATCAATTGCTTTGAAATTTCAGCTTTTGTCATACCAATTGCAAAATAGTAGGATAAAGATTGTTTCCACTATTATTATGAATACAAGAGCATGATTGGCAGCTTTGCTCGTTCGACCAAGATGTTCAAAATCTTCATACCAATAAACATTTCTTTTCCTTTGTGAAATTGGAGTCGTTCGCAGAGGGCTATCTTATCGAACATGAGGGTACAAATTGATCCTCGAGTTTCAAACTTTTTACTTTGTTTTCTAAACACTTGAAAATGTTGGTCCTTGGTCCTCTATACAGGGTGGTACACACGGTCTCACAATAAATGAGATACTGAAACCGCCTATACGGCCCATTCTAATGTATTATTGAATTGAATAGGCTTTAAGAAAAGTCAAAATAAATTATGACGGGAGATTTTCGTATTTTCAAACTTTTACTAA
>JAUIMX010000651.1:0-11304 GCA_033557805.1 Phaenonotum sp. SLE1380 | reverse complement strand
ACAGGAGTGGGGAGGGGGGTGACATGCGCAAGAACATACCTTGTTTCCTTACGCCATGGATAAAATTTATTTTTGTTTGAAAACTATGTAACGTGAGCTTCGTAGTTTCTCGATTAATTTCACAACTTTGGGCAAAGAAGAAGAACTTATAACCTATCAATTTTCAACCTAACCTCAGTATTTTATATTAATTTTGATAAAATAATTTGTAATTAAACTACACCAATATGTTCAGTAACAAAGTCGTTAGCTCACTATTTAGGAATTATTCAACAGTTTATAAAAGCAGCATTTCTCTGGATAAGTTATACCCAAACAGTACTTTAAAATTAACCACAGTATCTCAGGTGTGTTTCAATTAAAAATTTGTATGCATACGTTTAATATTCTTGATTATTGAAGCCCCCGAAAACTGATGACAAATTTAATGGATATATACCCATGAATCAATTGGAAATTACTTACAGCAGAAGTAGTGGACCAGGCGGCCAAAATGTCAATAAAGTGAATACGAAAGTGGACGTTAGATTTCACCTGGAAACTGCCAATTGGATCCATGAAGATTTGAAAGGAAAATTATTGGAGAAGGTATTTGGATTCCAACTAACCACATTCATTTTCATGTCACCTCTTTGACCCAACTTTTTTGTTTAGTTCAAGATTGTATGTTATATTGTTATCTGATTCCAGCTAAAACCCAAATTAAATAAGGAAGGGTATTTGATAGTCAAGTCTGATATAACCAGATCGCAACAGTTGAACGTAGCGGATTGTTTACAGAAAATTAGGAATATCATCAGATCTGCTGCAATACCCGAGCCAGTTAAAACTCCAGAAACTCAGGAAAAAATTCGAAGGCGAATTGAAACGGCAGCAAGGCAGAGACTTGCTGTTAAAAGAGAACGTAGTCAAGTCAAAAGAGATAGACAGGAACCCACTATTTAAATTGTAGAGTTTAAAATGAACTGTATAAACATAATTTAAAGTAAAAGTTATTAATTTTCAAGTTTGTGGATTGATTTATAATTTATTCTTCAACTTCACATTAGATATGTGTTGGTAAACAGCCTCTGGGAAAGATTACTCTAAGAACTAGTTTTTATATTTGAAAACATATAGGGTGATTCATGTAATCCGTTCATTAAAAGTTTTCTAGGTTCCCATTATAATTTTGGGATGAAAATTTGCTGTTAGAGGTTTTAGCATCTGATCTTACAAAATAAAATATTTTCATCTTTTTATCACTTCTGTTTAAGCCGGAAATGACTGCAAACTTTGTTATTTTAGATAGAACACCCTATATATTATTACATATTCCGATTCTACACTGAAAAATAATGTAGTTTTATTGAAACATGTATGCCTTTATTCCTCACTGTTTTCGAGATATTAGATAATATTCATTTATTTTGTCAATTGCAGACCTATGTTCAAAAAATCGTATCTTCTTTACTGCTCATGATAAAACTTTTATATTCACAGACAAATTTGAAAAAAGCGTAGAAAATTGGTACAAATGCAAATTTTGTTTCTCAAATATACAGGGGCCGCACAAAACATTTTCAATCTGAAAATTTCAAATACTTGAAACTCACTTTTTTCAAATGGAACATTCTGTTTATTCTTATGTTATCACATTCCATTTTTCTAAACAATGTTATTGTTTACCACACATAAATAAACAAATGGTCATGGAATGATATAGGTACTTTAGCCCTTGATTACATTTAGTTCATTGAACATAGCTTATGAAAGAAACTACATGCAATTTAATTCACAAAAAGTTGAGAAAGAAAAGTTTTTCACATAGGGTGTTTTGGACAATAATCGCGGAACCCCTAATTAACTTATCCTCGATAACATATAAAGTTTGTGATATTTACGTTAAGGAACTTTTATCCAAGAAGAAGGGGGTTCTAGTCGGTGATTAGCATTAGGTTGCAGAAATAGGCCGACGTAAAATAAATAATAATAAAAAAAAGGGGGTCTAGGAAGGGAGTTTTGTGGAAAATAGGACACGAACCTCAACGATACTGACGATATTCAACAGCAAATCCCAATTCGATTCCCTTCTTCTTTCTCGATAATTTCTATTTCAAATACTGACAAAAACACCACTAATTTGACACAACGAACCACAACTCACCAAAGCAATTTCAACACTAATCTAAATTTTGCTAAAACTAACTAACTTTAACATGCAAAAACTCATTCAAACGGGAAGGTCCAAGCCAGGTACTAGATCCTCCCCTAATTCAAGCATCCACTCATAACATTCACAACTACCAACACACACAAACCTCAACATGCATGCAAATCGTAAACTAAACATATTATGGGTGTTATGCGAATATTTGTATCTTGGGACACTCATCCCTGGTAATACACAATTTCTTGAGAATTTTCGTATTTGTTGGGTTGCTTGCTAATTTACTTTGTCGTTCTTCCATTCTTTCGTTTATTGGTGGTATTCCACATTGAACATATAAAAAAGCATTTGGTGGATTATGAAGAGAATTTCCTCTCAATTTTCTGATACTACTCAGGGCAGATGCTGTGGCAACCTTCAAATTTTTTTATTGCATTCGCTTTACAGTTGTTAAGACGATTGTGTACTCGATGACTGGTCTAGTAAATAGTGCTGCAGGTTTTTGGTCTATCCTTTTATTATATCTTTGGCTTTTGAAATATTTTGCTCTTACCGCTCTTACTATGATTATTTGTTTAAAATTTTTAGTGTTCTTGAAGTTGAGTTTATGATCAATTAGTACTCATGGATCTTTGACTGATGAGTATTTTTGTTGTTTTATCATGTTTACTCATATTCAATACTACTAGGTGTATTTTAGTAAGATTGATTGTTTGAACCAAGTTATTTATTACATACTGTGGCAATTGAGAATATATCGTGGTCATACACATCTATGAGATTACAATTCAAATTTCATTCAAGGGATTTATCCATCATGGAGGTTAATTTGCTAATTCAATCTCCAACATGGAAGATAATCAACAAACTATTTTTCCAGTTATTTATTGTACTTAGTAATTTCCATAAGAGGATTAATTTACATTGTCATACAACAATAAAAATCATAAAATCAAATATTCTCAAAAACATTTAAATTAACATCTCATCTTGAACAAAAAGCAAAATTTTGTATTATTTGTACAAGAAATATTTACTTATTTTTAAAATTATATCCACACAACACCATTAATCCCTATCCCTGTCTCTCCTTCTATCGCTCCCAGACCCAGAATGGCGAGAGTGAGATCTGCGTTCTCTGTCACGGTCACGACTTCTTGATCTTGATCTGTAAGAACGACTCCTAGAAAAAAATGCACATTAATAAAATAATTATTACTTCAGAAAATTATGATTACTACCTGCCATCCCTATCCTTCTCACGATCACGACGGTCCCTAGATCTAGACCTGTGTCTTTTAGATCTTCTGTCCAATTCTCGACCACCAACATACTGTTCACGATGTCTTTCTCTGTAACGCTCTTCACGTTCTCTGTCACGGTCACCACGATCTCTCAAAGCACGAGCCTTTTCTTCTTGACGTTTTTCTGATGTTTTCTAGTTATTAAAGAAATTATTAGAATGTTTCGATATGTTGAATGTGATAAAATTACATACCTCCAACTCAGTAAGCTTTTCTCGGATTTTTATGAAGCCCAAATGAAGTTTCCCTCCAAAATGATCAGCCAAGCGTCGGTCATTGTCATGAATACCTAAGTAAGCAGAACAAACTTCACATACACGTAGTTTTTGCTGTTGGTAACTGCTACTCGGCATCGAGTTCCTATACTCCTGTTCTGCTTCGAGTTTCTTTTTACGGAGTTCTTCAACCTGAGTAAAGAGAATAGAATGAAAAATTTTATTCAAGAAATAGTTTTGATTTTGTGGATTCAATCGCAAAAAAATTGAAAAATACCTCTTCCATGAGCTTCATACTTTCATCGACAAATCCTTCTTCCCCCAATTGTTCTGCCTTTGCCAGTTTCTGACCTATCTGTTCTGCCAATTCATGTACGTTATTAGCCTTTGCAGCAACTTCAGCAGATAATTCTTCTTGAGTTTCTGCCAACCTTTGCTTTGCAGCTTCTGTGCGACGATCACAATCTCCAATGAAAGCCTGAAGGTGCTCCATTGCCTACGAATTTGAATGGAAAACTATGAATTTTGAAAATTCTGAATAGATTAGAAATACTCACATCTAAATCATAGAAATAATCTTTGGTTTGCTGAGCCTTTTCAAAATCTGCACGTAATGCAAGATCATGTATCTTCGGGCAGTCACCAAGGTCCATACGCTATTAAAAATAAAAAGTACGAAACATTGTTTATAAATTCGACACAAATTTCACAGATGATTAATTGGTACAATATGGTACTAGAAGAGGTTATTCAATTTTTGATGTTTTTCTTTATAAGATACCCTCATCAAAAATTGAGTTTACTAATTTGATATTCCTGTATGAAAAAAATATTGCTTCTTTACATATTCAACATGACTAGATGTGAATTTTGTACCACATGTGTACTAAACAAATTCATTCAAAAAATGATGAGATATTGATTTTCAAATATGGTACAAATCTACACATCTCCATAAATAAAATACATCAAACTGTGTGGGAACACGTTAAACCTTAATCAAAATAAATACTCATAATGTATATAAATAAAGAAACTTACAATGACGCCTTAATCCCCAAAAAGTAAATCGTCAATGCTGCAGATAATGGTGATTATCTCCTAGTACAATAAAAACTTCGATTTGATATTGACATTTTTATGAAGACAGCAAACAATGAGAGGAAATTACTAATTAATCTATGTTTGAAACGCACCAATTTAAAGTAGTTTTCGACTTGAGGCAGGATCCTGACACTTCATTTTATTACGTATAAAAAAAATATTTGGTTATACTCACAAAATGTGGGTAGATTTACGGTCCTAATATAATATTCAAGATTTTCCTAAGCCCAAATGTTCAAGCAGAACGTTAGGGCTCATTTTTTTTTCAATATACTCACAAAATTCCTTTGAATTCTCTCATGCATTTTCTTAATACGGTTTTTCGTTTTTAATTTCCTTTGTTATTTATTCAATTGATTACTTACCAAACAGTTAAGCCTCGAATTTAATCTTAAATTTACTAAACTTTCCCACGCTGTAACAAGTTTCTGATACATTTGGGAATAAAAATAAACTAATTGTTGGTAATCATGTAACATATGTATTTTGCTATTATTGAAAATATTCGAATCCAACTAATTATAATGAAGAAGAGAATATATTGATGGCGAAGTGAAAAGAAATACTTTTCTTCATGATGGAAGAGATTATTTTCCAGGGTTTTAGGATGGCATAATTAGGCTTGGACAGTGAAAAATATAATGGGTTTGTTCCATCAACCTGTTTCAAGCAACTTCCGACTTAAAAGTCCCTTACACAGTGAATATTTTGTAGAATTATTTCGATATACTTTGCAATATTATGTACAACAGCTCAGTTACATACTATTATCAGGTGTTTATTGCGTTTTTGAATCGATCTTTCAGAGTCGCAATTGCTAAGTAGATTGAAATAATTCCACAAAATATTCACTGTGTAAGGGACATTTAAGTTGGAAGTTGCTTGAAACAGGTTGATGGTACAAACCTAATGCTGTTCATTCTCTGTTGTAGCTCGAAAATTGAATGAATTATAACAAAGAAACACATAACATAATAGTTTCACTGTTCAAGACTAATTCTCCAAACAAAAAATCTCATAAGAGGATATATTTTGAACATTTTGGAAATTGATGTAGTTTGGGAATAATTTTCCATTTCCGCGTCCATTATTTTAATTCAAAACCCTGTAATTTGCAATATTGTTATAGTTTTCCTACAAATCGTTGCATTTTCCACTGCTTAGACGATTGAACTTCCACAAGGATCAACATGTTAAGAAGTTGAACATAATTATGAAAATAAAACACAACAAAATATTTCATATTACAATCATTTTAGTATTATAACAAAATAAATATGTTTTTGGCCAACCAGTAAATTTATTATGAATTACCAAATGTAAAAACTTGTTATAACCGTTAAAAAAATAAAATGTTCCATACGGTTGTTATAAATTATAGTCATAACTATATGCACATTAACCTAGAATGTATACTTTTTCATACGTACGTCATAGTACTTACATAACAAAATCTAAACACCTATCCTCATCTTACAATAGAAAATTGTCGTTTCTGAAAACACATTTCGTATATTAGTTGACCGTTTGTAAAATATTGCAGAGAAATTTTGACGTAGTATTACTTTAACAATTCTCATTAATGATTAAGAGAAATAATGATGTGTAGAGGAAATGCATTACAGCTAATTTTGTTAACTAAAATTCTGATACACTTACCGTTGACGATAGGATTTCATGTGGACAACAGCCGATCAAAAAGGATTTGCAGACCTTGGGATCGTTGAACTTAACGTGAAACTTGTTTGTCTCTCCTGTAATAACATCAACATAATTAATTAATTCCATATCCGTTTTCAATGAAGAAAATGTCAGTCTACTTTCTCCTTTGTTCATCAAACAAAAGCTTTGTTCTTTTTAGCTACACTTTTCCTGTTTTCTTTTTGCTCGTTGCAAGGGGTGCGTCACTGCACCCTGTTCTATTTGACCGGTGTAGGTGCAGTTCCATCAAAAGTTTAAACCGGGTGTAGCATAATTTTATACCTACTCTGGACAAGTGTTCAAAAAGTGCAGCGAGTTACACCCTTTTTCTAACCTTAAAAGGTATCAGTCCCATTGTTTGTGCACATACGAAGAACCCTTTTCAATTGTTGATTATTCTTTAAGGCAAATTTCATAGAAAATTAAGACAGAGTGAAGTGTTGCCTGTATAGTGGCAATGCGTTTTTTTTTGAGCGTGTCACAAGCTACACCTAACTTACTCTTTTTTCGCCTTCTAATAAATTTCTGCATCAGAAGTGTGGTGTAACATAAGTATACATTTGGAGTAGCCAAAAAGAACAGTTAAGTTACAATTTCGGCAACATGTCAAAAGCAAATAAAATAATTTACTGCAAGGTGGAACTGTGTCCTCATGTCATCTTCAGCATGTTAGTCATAATGTTTAGGCACATTTTGACTAGCAGTCTGAAGATGATATGAGATGGTGTCGAAACATGTAGTCGAGTATTGTATTCTTTAGAATAAAGCAATTATTATGTTCCAAAATAAATAATTTAAACCATAAATCTCAAGTTGATGAAATTGATTATCGGAAACTGTAACAGATTTTAATAAATAATAATCGTGCAAGTACTGACATTTAAAAAATCGAACATTCCGCAACCTATATTGAATAAATAATTACGGAACTCATAATCATTTCATTCACTATATTGTTATAATTGAACAAGTACACAACAAAATTCTTGATAAGTTAGGCAGGTTGCATTTTATTAAAAACAAAAAAAAATAGGTACGATCCAATTAAACCCAAAATTCTCAATATAAAATTAATGAAGCGTAGGGTCTTATGATATATAATTTGAGAAGTCTCCTTATTGGCATTCAAGTAGTAATTATATACGTTAATATTGTAGATCATTACAACTAAATATAACAAACGTATACCGCAACTTGCATAATTAGAATATTCATTGACCAACATAAGTTACAATATGACGCAGGTTATTGATTATAAAAATACGTACCATTTCGTCCAGTGCCCATCAATTGGTCAAGCATAGCCCTCATTTGGTCGTGAGCTGACATTTTGCTCGTTGACTGACACCGTTTTCTTAAAATTAGAAGCTTCTAATCGCCTTATTCGTGTCACAAGTTCAAACAAATATGGCGACGTGAATTTCAGCCAAAACTCTATTTCGATAGCGCATGCGCGATTTTCTATTTGCATAAATTTGAATAAATTAGGTATGAAAATTTCAAGCGCACTGAGATTTATTGAAAATTATTGAAGCAACCGTTATATTTTTGATATATTTTCAAATCATTTTTCAGATATTAGCTATACCGTGGAGAATTTCAAACTGTTTTACATTATTGAACGGAATGCCATCTCACGACGATGCTCAATACTAAACTGTGGCCTTCGAAAAATCGATTTGTTGAATTTGGGATTTAATTTAGCCGTGGTTTTGCATAGCAATATATATCTCTAACTACTAATACTATAATACGAGTTTTTGCAAAATTCAACTATTTGAAACGTATAATTTTCATCAACTGCAATATAACTACAGGTATTTTCAGTTAAATGTCGCTACCTATTTTACCAATTGATCTTGTGTGGTGGCGCCACAATCTATGTACGCATCTGTCGCCATACTGCCATCTTGATATTTGATATATGTCAAGAGGTTAGTTCAGTTTTGTGCATGTATTTAATCATTTAATAAGCGTGGACTGAACAATTTGTGGATTATTCCATTTAATAAATTTAAATATGGATTTATCAAGTATTTTACCACCGCCATCGCAACTAATATGGGACAGAGATGATGAAAGAAGACTCAAAATTCAAAAAAGTTCATCTGTTGTCTTGGCTCAAACTATTGCACCTCCATATGGGCAAAGACGAGGATGGGTTCCAAGAAGTCAGTCGGATTATGGAGATGGGGGCGCCTTTCCTGAAATACACGTAGCTCAATATCCGTTGGATATGGGATTGAAAGGAAAGGAATCAACTTCCAATGCTTTAGCTGTGCAATTAGATGCTGAAGGAAAAGTGAAGTATGATGTTATCGCCAGACAAGGACATTCCAAAGACAAGATTGTGTATTCAAAATTATCCGATTTGTTACCCGTTGAAGTAATGGCTGATAGTGATCCTAGTTTAGAAAAACCTAATGAAGAGGAAATTGAAGAAACTACTGAGAAGACTCGCCTGGCTTTACAAAAATTGACTAACTCCAAAATTGCAGCTGCAATGCCTGTACGATGTGCTGAGAAGCAACAACCTGCACAATTCATTAGATATACACCTTCGCAGCAAGGAGCTGCTTTCAATTCAGGGGCAAAACAAAGAGTTATTCGGTTAGTAGAAGCCCAAGTTGATCCTATGGAACCACCACGATTCAAAATTAACAAGAAGATACCACGGGGTCCACCTTCTCCTCCTGCTCCAGTATTGCACAGCCCTACAAGACGTGTAACTGTTCGAGAACAAAAAGAATGGAAAATTCCCCCTTGCATTTCTAATTGGAAGAATGCTAAAGGTTATACTGTACCATTGGATAAGAGACTTGCTGCAGATGGAAGGGGTTTACAACAACTCCATATCAATGAAAATTTTGCCAAACTTGCTGAAGCCTTGTACATTGCTGACAGAAAAGCTCGAGAAGCCGTCGAGACTAGGGCTCAACTCGAAAGAAAATTGGCACAGAAAGAAAAAGAACAAAAAGAAGAACATCTACGAGCATTGGCTCAGAAAGCTAGAGATGAAAGGGCCGGCATCAAAACAGTTCATCATGCAGATGGTACATCGAATTCCGAGGAACATGAAAGGGAGCAGTTAAGGCAAGATCGACACAAGGAAAGAGCACGTGAACGTAATCTGGCTAGAGCTGCACCCGACAAGAGGTCGAAACTTCAACGTGATAGAGAAAGAGATATCTCAGAACAGATCGCATTGGGTATGCCTTCTAGAGGTGTTTCCTCTAATGAAACCCAATTTGACCAGAGACTTTTTGGACAAAACCAAGGATTGGGACAAGGGTTTGCTGATGATGAAGGCTATAATGTTTATGATAAACCTTGGAGAGAGGGTGGTTCGATGGCAAATCATTTATATAGACCAAGTAAGAACATCGATAAGGAAGTTTATGGTGAAGATCTTGAAAAACTAGTTAGGACAAATAGATTTGTACCTGACAAAGAATTTAGCGGCACTGATAGAACTGGTACAGGTCGATCAGGCCCTGTTCAATTTGAGAAAGAAGAAGATCCATTTGGATTAGATCAGTTCTTGAGTCAAGCTAAGAGATCGAGTAAACGAAAAGAACCTGAACGAAGAGATGATAAGGATAAAAGAAGACGAAGAGAATAAATTACTAGTTTTTTTTTTGTATATAATGTATTTTTAATATTTCCCAAATAAATGTTGTATAGAACTTGTAAATTTCATTTATACAAACGGGTTTTATGCGAAATAGGAGTATAATATTGCGCAAAACTTTACAAGTTGAAAAAAAATGTTCCGATTTTAGGTTTCAGTGAGTTGGAAAGAAATCAGACAGTTGCCATTTTTCCAACTTGTGAGGATTTGTCAATAATAAACCAAACAGCTAGTAAATTCGAATATGGATTGTAATTAAAATCATTTCTGATACCAATCAATATGAAATCACGGTAACTGAAATTTCTGATGGCAATCATTATAAGGTATTGCCGGCTTCTATACAATGTAGATACCCTGACATCCAATATTTCTGATCATGCAATTGATTTTTGTGAGATTTCCTGTTTGAAGAGAAAGTCTGAAATACGTTGAAGAGTATCAAGGAATTAATAATGATTTGCTTATTCAGCATTTTATAATGAGACGTCAGTTTGTTATATTTATTATGCTGAATCAAAAGCTACCAATATTTAAGGATTTTTCGCTACTATTATTGAATGCTCATGCACCGATTATCACTTGACGTTTCACAAAACAATTTGTGCTTTGGTTGACGGATACGATCGGGAAAATGATGAAAATTTGAGACACTGCACTTCCTATGTTTAAGGCCACAACACTGGTTTGTATTAAAAAAATTTGTGCAACTTACCGACTGCTACAGTTCAAAGAGAAAAAAAGAACATTGTTATGTCCGACAAGATGCTGTTATCCAATTATGAAAGTTGAAGACGTTTTTTATCTTGTTGAATTTCTTTATTATCATGCTACATTTCGACTCAGAGTCATTTTCAAACTCTTGTCAAATTTGAAAGACAAATGAGTGGGAGAGAAAAATTCATTTCCGAGTTGATTTTAATTTTATTCTGATGTTTATCATCGACTGATCCTTATGTGCAGACATGCTGGTTACTGGGTCTGCAATAGTGAGGCACGGGTTCGAATCCTATTGGGGGAAAACCTATTCAGAGTATTTGCTTCAAAAGCTGAAGTGGAAGATTTGTTTAGAAGGTATATCGGGTGTTCACGGTAACTTTCCACCTAAAATTATATGAGGAACTGATAATTATAGCGTAAAATGAATTTATGAGTCTTATGTGACTGCTAGGGGGACATTAATCTAAAATAATTTCAAGT
>JAUIMX010000650.1:0-11312 GCA_033557805.1 Phaenonotum sp. SLE1380 | reverse complement strand
TTGAACAAACCACGCTTCAAATTGTCTACTCAGCACCCCCATAGATGACATAAAATTAAACCAATCAGAATAAAACTTACTTGTTGCTAAGTGCAAGAAAAACTGTCGACTCCTCATTCAGCAGAATTGCATTCATACACACAAGTTTGCAATAATTGTATCACCATAATCGGTAGTCCTCAAAATGTTCTCTTCTATTTTTCTTTTCAGTACAAATGCTCCAATCTTTCAAATTATTTCGCCAGAATTCTATATTTTAAATCTAAATGTTCAAAATGGGAAATTTGAACATTACAAGCCTTCGCAAAAATCACGTAGGAAAATTAATTAAGAGACATTTTATCATCTCTTTCTAGAACTTAACTAAAAATAAGAGAGTCTTGCTATGAATAATAAAAAAGTTATGATTTGTGGAAAATATGTATGCAGTTGATGGAAAAATCAGATTTCTACAAATATCTGAGAAACGGTTAGATTCAGGTACATAGTTGATACACATTATTCCAATTATTTTCCAATAAGAAATTTGAAAATGTAATAAAATTACAAGGGTCATTTGAAAAATATACTCATTTAAACGCTGATCCCTGAATATAGTTTTTAAAAAGACCAAAACCTTATTGTGATCGATTAATAAATAAAAAAGTTACAACACCCGGCCTTTTTACGTGAAACCAGGTATAACAAAGATTTGCCTCTACTACCTGTCCAGATTTGACCTAGTTGCAGTCATCCAAAGTATGTCTAGATGTGGAAGAATGGGGACGTGCTATGTCAACGTGAATTCAAAAACAAGTTAAAATTTTCAAATCAAAATGTAACTCTAAAACACCTTCGAAATAAAGTTTGTCGTTTCAGAAACAACCTAGCGTAATCGTTACACCTTACACACTATCCTTACTTGCCACCTACTAATATTGGGCACAGCCCTTTGCACCAATGGCGAACAAAATAACGTTCTAGAGTTTCAGCACACTTAATTATGTTATACGTATGGTCATGTGACTATAGAAAGTTTTAAAACTCTATTTGACTGTTCCCGTAGATGTGCTCGTGCTTCTTCGGATAAGACCGCCGATTTATTTAGCGTAAGAAATGCATTGCTTCGGCAGGCGACTGTATCCGGAGATATACGAACAAGTGTTTGGTCCCATCTACAGGAAACAACAAACGGTGTTTTGAATTTCCCTCATGTTACGAATTGTTTCCATGTCGTAATATTTGAAAATTGTTTCAGTACTATGATTTCAAGCTGAAGTGACATCTAGAATGCATACGCACATACGGGGTGATTCACGTAACCCGTTTATTAAAAGTTTTCAAGGTTCACATTATTATTTGGGGATGAAATTTTGCAACTAGGGGTCACAGCATCTGATCTTTCAAGAAGGAATATATAAGGTGTTCCATTTAAAATAACAAAGTTGACGGTCGGTTCCGGTTTAACCGGAAGCGACACAAAGATAAAAATATTTTATTTTGAACGATCTAATGCTATAACCCCCGATAGCAAAATTTTATTCCAAAAATAATACTAGGAACCTTGACAACTTCTAATGAACGGGTTACGTGAATCACCCTGTATGTCAATCACATAACAGAACGTATGACGCATGCTGAGACCATAATAATGCTGATCTCGGAGTACTCCGAGATGCTGATACTTTCTGATATGTCGATAGAATATCACTTCGATCTACACTATAAGGATTTTACCAATCCATCAAGTAAGAGGTTCAAGAAAGCCATCTGTGAATAAAGATTCATTCAAGTGAAAAAAAACGAAACAAAGGCAAGTGACACTTTTGAGGAAGCCAGGGTAAACAGGGTGAACCAACCTAAGTGCGCACCATTGCAATCTTTGATATTAATGGAGATACGAAGTCGGTTAAATGGAGAAAGATGGAGTATTTCATGAGCTTAGAATAATGACTTAGAAAATTGTTATTTCCATGAATGATTTTGGAAAGCGACGTTCAATTGTTTTTTTGAAAATGTCATTATTCTAAGCTTCTGAAATACTGCATTGTTCCGTCCCAACAAAGCAGAAGAGAAGCCTTGCATCGAACCAAAACTTTACTGCTAATTGCAAAGAAGCCTCATCAATTCAATTACAGAAATGGGAGCACCAAATGAAGTTATCCTTATAGAAAAAACTCCTTAACAACAAGCTAAAAAGTTTAGAACTACATCGTCATTGAAAACTAGGTGTGCCTTATCTCTGCACAAAATAGAAATAAATATACTACCGCATTTTCTTCTTGAGCACTGTCAATTTCTGATCCTTGTATACAAAAGTCACAAGCCATATATGCCGGTTTTACAATTTATACAGCAGTTGTGAAGTTTGTAGGTAGCCCCTCTCTCTTACCTAATCAAGCAGAGTGAATCATGGTAGTACTTGATATCCCATAGTAGTGCAAAACCTATCAAGCCAACGCCTTCCCCTCTACACCCACGAAAAAATGATCAAATATGCACAGTACTAGAGCACAATTCCCCATTATGGTTATTATTATTGAAGCTCTTCACTCATTTCTATGTCATTTCAATATAATGATAATAATAATAAGCTTTATCTGAACAATCACAAGCTAACACAAATAAATCAGTTCCCCACACCAGCAAATGAAATGCACGTACCAAATAACAAATCATATAAAGCTTGACAATTATATGCCACAAAGGCGAATATTCTTTACCTGTACGTGGCTGCAAAATAGTCATCTATGAGCATTCAATCAAAAACTCAAGATGTCTCTGTCCCGCGAGGCAAAAAAAGAGAGAAAAAAATCATTCTACGCAAATATAGCTGCCATATCCACGCCCGTCACACGAAGTGTCAACCCATCGCCTCATAATCCCAACTGGAATATGTTTACCTCCACACAATTCGAACAAATATATTTTCTAAATAAATTATAGACTTTTACTATATGAAAAGTGAAATGTCTGCGAGCTGCTACATTATTACACAGCTATCCTATAGCACTATTGTTTGCATTTTCACTTGTCAAGTATTGCTGATTGACTATTCCAATTTTGTTAGTATATTTATAAATGTATTTTAGACATTCTAATGAATAAAGTTGCTTTATAGTCATAACTTGAGAACCCGGAAGCGGAAGCCCCACCCCAAGTCAGTATCCCGTACCTTAAGCGCGAATCCACTGATGCATGATAAAAAGACCTGAGCAGGGACAAATTTAAAGAATCTCGCAGTTTTTTGAAGACATATTATAGTGTTCTCTGCATCCGTTCCGCGGTCACATCAATAGACTCGCTCCACCGTAAATGGTTGTCAAGTTACACGCCTAGATATTTAACCGAATTCTGCTTGTTGATTTGAACAGGACAGCTACAAACATTGCAATCAGAAGATGACGCATGACCTTTCAAGCCAGACAAGACTGCATTATGGAATTTATTCATGGAAAATTTCAAAAATGCACTCTTGCCACAGTTTAGTGTGAGCCAGTTAGCACTGAACCACCTAATCAATTGGTTTAAGTCACGTCCACACTGGTTCTTGACACTACTCCAATTCGGCCCCCCGACAAAGGGAACAATATCATCGGCATAAGCGATTAAATGACCAGACAAGTTTCAAGATAATATGTCATCGAGATGAATCAGGAAAAGCAGAGGACCAATGACAGTTACCTGAGGAACCCCGAAGTTCAGTTCCAGTTCAGTGCTCAAGCAATTCCCCACCCTAATCACCTGCGACCTACATGAAAGGTACGACTCAAAGAGAAGTTCCTCTTAGCCCATAAAATAGCAGCTTCCTCTGAAGAATCCCGTGATCAACAGTATCAAATGCTTTGTTTAGATCGAGGAATACAGCAGCTGATTTATTACCGCTAGTAAGTGTTCCATTGATAATGGTAGCAAGCTCAGTAATTGCATTATTCCCAAGAAAGATAACTTGATGATAAGTAATTGGAGTATTCACTTGCTTGTTGCCAGACGGTTGTGAAAGTGGGTCTAAATTGCTCAGAAGTAAAAACAATTTGAATATCAATATTATTACTTACCTATAATAATAGTAACTACTTCTAGGTCCGACGGTAGCCTCCGTATCACTAGAGTAGTCTAAACTACTCCTGTTTCTCCTTGTTAACGTCCCAGTCCCTGCGTATTGTGATCCGGAGGCACCATACTTTGATTGTGCAATTTGCGCCGCTACAGCAGCTTGATCCACATATCTCTGGTTGTATCTACTCAGCGTAGATCCAGACTTAAGACTAGATCTAAGCAGACTATGCCTTCCAGCCTGCGTGATGCTAGTGTAGTCCGAATATTCGGTATGTGGTAAATGTTGGTCAGATCCAGAACGGGGCATAAGGCGTCGGGAACCCGTACCCGCATGTTGAACGTAATAATGAGATGATGGACTCTGTTGCGATGATAATCTGTTGGAGAAAAAGTTATACTTTAGTAATAATAACAAAAATCTATTAACTGTTATGATGAAAATTGTATTTATGCTCTGTTCACATTATTCCAGTCCAGTAATCCCGAGAGTTAATCCAGTCCAGTATTGGACTGAATCCAGTCCAGTATTGGACTGGATCATATTGTTCACATTGTTCCAGTCCAGTGTTAAACACTGGATCAATTTTGAAATTTGTTTACAAGTACAAGCGGTAATGATTCCAAGCAAGAATTTCAATAATTGTTTGTAAAATATTCAACCACTACTGCTGGGAGCAATAACATTTAATATAGGACACGAATGATAAATTATTTGGTTAATCTAGCACTGGATTGGCGGACCAACTTTTCCAGTGGAACTGGAAACGGTCAACTGGAATGAAAAAGTAGACCGAGACTCTAGTCACTGGACTGGATGGGTCTCTGGAATGAATACATTCCAGTGCCGGTTTACATTATTCCAGTAGCATTCCAGCACTGGTTTCAATTACTGGACTGGAATGCTACTGGAATAATGTGGACGGGGCATAACTTAGGTAATTTCAGTCGTTATATCCGGTTGTCGTTATTGCCAATAGATTAAAGTTGAAGAAGGTGTCACGGAAAAATTGATTTCAAATACGAGGTACGTCCAGAAAGTAAGTTCCGTTTCAATTTATCTCCGCTGTAGCGCTGCGATCGCAGTTCCGCACATGTGCGGTAGACGCTCTGTATCAAGAAGAAGAAACGTGCGCCATTTTGAGACAGCTGTCAGCCACATACATTTTGTTGCGCTAGTTTACAATGTCGGTGTTGATTGAAAACCCCGCCGCTTGTGAAATCAGATCTGTGATTCGTTTTCTGAATGCTGGGAAAGTGAAACCAATTGAAATTTATCGGCAAATTTGCGAAGTTTACGGAGTGAATGCGATGAGTGATTCAATGGTGAGAAGATGGGTCCGACAGTTCAGTGAAGGACGTAGTAAAGTGCACGATGGAGAACGAAGTGGGCGTCCATCTTTGGTTACAGAAGAACTGGTTCGCGCGATTGATAACAAAATCCAGGAAAACCGCAAGTTTACAATTAGTGCTCTCGCTATGGAATTTCCCCAAATCTCACGATCACTAACTCATGAAAAATTGAAATTTCGTAAACTTTGCTCACGTTGGGTACCAACGATTCTTACTGACCAACACAAAACAAAACGGATGGGTAGTGCACTTCAGTTTTTGATCCGTTATGATGAAGGCGGCGAAGAATTTCTGACACATATAGTTACAGGAGATGAAACTTGGGCTTCTTATGACACCCTGAAAGTAAGCCGCAATCAATGGAATGGAGGCACACTTCATCCCCAGCAAAAGTTAAGCCGAAACTAATCTTGACACCTCGAAAAATGATGTGCACAGTGTTCTGGGACTGGAAAGGCATCTTACTCATTGATTTCTTACCACGTGGTCAAACAATCAAAGCAGATGTTTATTGCGAGACACTTAGGAAATGGCGCCGCGCAATACAGAATAAGCGCCGAGGATTGCTGACCATCCTCCGTACAGCCCTGACCTCGCTCCTAACGACTTTCATCTGTTCTTACATCTCAAGTACTTTAACAATGACGAAGAGCTGAAAGAAAACGTTTCCAACTGGTTGAATACACAGGCGGCAAACTTCTATGAAGGAGGTATACAAAAACTTGTGCTACGCTATGACAAATGCTTGCAAAATTTCGGCAGTTATGTGGAAAAGTAGTTTAAGAGTTGTAGAATTTTGTGCAATAAATAATTTTTTCTATATCTGTACACAATTTAATTTTATTACCAAAAGGAACTTACTTTCTGGACGTACCTCGTATCTGACTGATCCTTGTGTATTGAATTTTTCATTATAATTGTTTATTGGAAGCACCCTAACAGAATATAATTGACATTAGGTTTGTTCCATCAACGAGTTTAAAGTAGCTTCTGACATAAAAGTCCCTTACACAGTGAATATTTTATAGAATTATTTCGATCTACTTTGCAATTGCTACTCTGAAGATCCATTTGAACATTGAATAAACACCTGGAAATAGTATATAGTTGAGGAAAACAAATTTGTACAAAATATTAACAAAGATATATCAAAAAAGCATTGATTGTGCGAACGACTTTTATGTCAGAAGCTACTTGATGGAACAAGCCTATTGTTTATCTCACAGCAAATTCAAACAACCAGCATAAAAACGTCAATCTATTTAAATACTTTTAAAAAATATTGAAATGAACAAGTAACAACACAAAAATTTTCAGAAATGAGTTTTTCGTACAAATGAAAACGACGTTTATACCGGGTGTCAAACAAAAAAAACGGGAGCTCTTATAACACGCTTATTTATGGACCGATTGTCGTCATTTAAAAGCAATTACAAATGATTACACATCCTTCATAAGATAGCAATAGGAAAGATTTTTTCAAAAATATACCAGGTGTGGAAAAGAAGTTGGTCCATTTTTTCAAGTCACAGTATAAATATTTTTTCACATTTTCAGATTACCGATATTTTTCTGAATACAGTGATGCATAATAGGTTTATCATTGAATAGAGAAAATTGCGAGTAAAATGCGAAAAACGCTATTAACTGAAGTCGATATCGTACATGCGTTTTGCCTGAATAAATTGCGAACCCATGACAACGCTCTGCGGAATCCTAAGGTACCGCGGAACCCAAGTTGAAGAACTATGCCATAGACCATTTGATTTCCTCAAAATTAGTGTAATATCAATTAGGGGAGACCGGGGATAGTTGACTATAGGGGTAGGTGGACTAAATGCGCATATTTCAACTTATAAGAAAGTATTGCATCATCCTACTACGCACCAGCAACCGTTATGATAGTGCCCTAGTTGTCCAGATCGAGGCTTTGTTGGTAATACGTATTTCGGAAGATGCACATAGTAATCTTGGAAAATAACACATGTAAGTAACATTTTCTCGCCGTATGCTTTTAGTTCTTACGTCTATGAATTCATTGTTCATTACTTTCAAATTTATATCAGTACCAGTTTGATTATTGCTTTATCTATTAGGTATCACTGTTTTCGCTTTGATGCTAGTTTTGAGGTTATCTCGCCCGGTTAAAAGTAAAAACATGTCTCGGGGCTCGACTAATTCATTTCGGTATTGGTTGACTACCTAGTCAACCTACCCCAGCAATATGAATTTATTTCGAATGGAATACGGTCAATCTTTCGAGAAATTTCATAAATTGTTCATCGTTTCAAAACCATGTAGCCTTAGATCGTGCAGTTTATGGGACACTGAAAAAATATTTTAACAAAGCATGCAACAACTGGTTAGCTAGCCACCCAGGAAAGACCATAACGATATATGATATACCTGAGTAAGTGAAAACAGTATTGCCATTGGCAGCTACAATCGACAATATACAATCTCGATTCCGAGTTACGGGGGGGGATACGTATCACCACTCAATGACAATATATTTTCTGAATCTGAGTTTAACGGATCTCATGTGCCTGATAGGCCAATACCGGACTCGCCAAAGCTTGCAGTAGCATAAACAGATTTTAATGATAGTTCTTCTTCATCTCTTCAGACCAGACCTCCGCATGTTCCATGTTATGAGGGTAATGAAGCGATTCCAAATGTCCAAGACGAAATTCCAGACACAAGCGAAAGTCAAGGACTTAAAACTCCTGAAAATATATGGCAATTTGAACCAGAAACGCCTCCTACAACAATGATACAATCAAGTACTGCGAATATGCCAAGTACCTCGTTCACTACACTTGAAGAAGTCAGACTATTCCCAAAAGCTGAAGCACGTGTTCAAAATAGGAAAATACCTGGAAACGGAAGAGTACTATTTATACGGATAGGCGAAAGGCATTGAAGGAAAAAACAAAAAACCAAAGTTGACTAATGGAAAATCCAAACAGAATAAGAGCAGAGCGAAGGGAAAGGAGAAAAAACTTTACATAAAACAACTAAGAAAAATATTGATCAAGGAGAAAGTGACGAAGATGGTGGTACATTTTGTTTAGAATACACTGAATCCTATAAGTTAAGCATTCCTGGAGAAGAGAGGATTTAATGCATTTCATGCAAATTATGGGTCCATTCAAAATGTGCCAATGCTATGAATGCAAATGGAATGGAAATTTCTTGGTGATCTGTCAAGTAGTTTGTCGTGAAAAAAACTCTAATTATTGTGGTGTGATAAAGTATTCATATTTGAAAGGGTTGAAAAATTGAAAAGATCAAGTATGTGCTAGGCGACGTATCTTCTACGTAAACCATGATAAAAATATCACATGACTGAGTTAAAACGCGATCATTCAAACGGTCTTTATGAACATCGAACGCACTGACCCAAAAGTGTAATCACACAAGGAATGGTAACCATGCTACATGCTATGATCATAAGAGATGGACAGCTCAAATTGAGGTGAGAAATATTATAAGTCATCAATTAGGGATGGATCTTTGGACCGATTTTGTAGGACTTTCTCAAATTTTCTTCGATACTTTATTACAACGGATTAGACCTGGGTGCATTACTACACCCCAGAAATAAAATTACATTTAAAACAGTGTTTGCAAACGAACTATTCAGCTCCAAAGATTGCATCAGTTATCTGGGATACAAAGGGTCTCCGTATTATTGCTTACCTTCCAAGAGACGAAACTATAAACAGTGAATGTCATAATAAATTTTTGACAAAATTAAGTCACAAAATTAAATAACTGAGAACTACCTCGTTTGTTGAGAAAAAATAATTTCACATCACGACAACACATTTTCCCTGATGGCCTCAGTAGCCGACGTCAAATTTGAAGAAAGAAGAAGACATGGCACAAACTCACACCAGCGCTCTTAAATTTTCTGAAATTCAAGAACTGAAGTGCCTTATTCCCTAGACTAACTTCCATTTATTCCGTGATATCAAAAAATTCTTAGACGGTCTAAGATTTTCCACGAATAGGCTATAGTTGTAGTTAACACTTAGTTTGCAGAGTTGGACGAAAACGAATATTGCGGAAGAATTAAAGCACAAATGTATCGATCGGGTGGTTATGCTAAGAAATAAAATATTATGTCGGACACATGCTTAACCCTTGCCATTTATGTCACCCAATTATCATGTCGCCCTCGTATACAGGATGTTATTAAAATTAGGGGCCAAACTTCAACAGTAGATTCCTTGGTTCAAAATATCAGGAGAGCTTTATATATTGACATGTGTCCGCAAATGCTTCCTTCAGAGCCCTGATCATCTAATTAAGGTATAGGCGTTTACATGTTGAAGGTTTTCCTTTTGAAAGCAACATTTATGGACCAATTTTCACAAATAATATGTCATTTCAAAGATGATTTGAATATCTATAAGATTACTGTTTATGAAAGCCTTCAAACGTCTACAGAATGTTTATTTTTTGTTGTTATTTTTCTATTTGCCGACGAATTTTTTAGATATTCAAAATATCAACAAAATAACATAATATTTGTGGAAATTTGTCCATGAAAGTTATTTGAAAAAGGGAAAAACTTCAACATGTAAACCCCAATACCTCGATTGTGTGATCAGGGCTATTAAGGAGCTATACTCTTTCAAAAATGATGATCTAAAAGTGGTTTTTATTACTTATATTTGGAACCGTTTGGGATAATTATATGATATTTGGCACATAAAATGCTAGTAATAAGATACAACCACTGATATTATGAACCAAAGAACCTACTAATACTGTTTTTTTCCTTCTTTCAGACAATTATGAAATTTGATGCAAAGTTTCAAATGAGTAGAGCAGCATTTTATTTTTAAACACGTTTCTCATAAACTATTAATTTTACTTTCTCTATGAGTGTCTCTTCAAATAAGGAGAAATCATATTCCAGAAAAAATTCTCAAAAACATTGAGAGTTGAAAAATTGGGAGTTCACGCCCAAGATAGAAAATTTTCTGAGGCAGTCATATCAGTTTATGCATCTTATTACCAGTAGTTTATCTTCCAGGTATCATGTAATTATCTCGAACCGCTCGAAAGATAAGTGATGAAAACCACTATCCGATCGTCTCATTTGAAAGGGTGTAGCTCCTTAAGTAAGCATTCACGGACACTTGTCTATATGAGGTTTTTCTAATATTTCAAATCAAGGAATCTACTGCTAAAGTTTGGCCCTCCATTTTATCAACACCCTGTATAAGGTGGTTTCAAAGTAGGTACTTTAACTTCTCAAGGATGAGGTTTTTCAATAATAGTATTTGTTCTTTATTATACTTATTTTCTGATAGTTTGCAAAAAAACTAACGAATTTTTATAACTAAAACTTCCTCACTTATTTAAAAAAAAATCCACATCATTTACCGATCATTTTTGAAATATTTATGGTCACCTTACTTTCGTAATAAATATCCATATTTTGTTCGGACATTGAAATTGAATAGGGTTCACATTAGTGTTTTACGATTGATTATTTAATAAAAGTTATACTACTTCAAAGTCATAACACTCAAGTTTTTAAAATGGAATAATATGTTTTCGATAACTACATAAGTACTTTTCGTGAACAAGTTTTACCCAATCTGATCGATCGTCGTCGACGTTACATTATAATCTAGAAACCTTATACGCCCTCGTTTAACTGTGACTTTTTTTCAAACCTACTGTCATACAATTTAAGGTTAAAAATATTAGTAAAACCTTAGAATACTTATGCGGCTACATGTTTGCATGGTGGGACAGACTCATCATCTTCAGGTATTTGCGTCAAGACAGCAACGATTCCTAGCAACGGTTTCCGCCCGTGCGCGGTATTTTATACCAATATGGAAAAAACGTGGTTTTGCAGTAGTAGCCATTCAAATGGAATATATTTTTGATTTACATCA
>JAUIMX010000064.1:0-17336 GCA_033557805.1 Phaenonotum sp. SLE1380 | reverse complement strand
AACAACCAACGCTTCAAACTGTCTATCTCGCAACTCCGTAGCTGACGTGAAATTCAACCAATAAGATTCATACACGCATTAACAAAAAAATAACAGCCGATTTTTAAACTCGCTAACCCAGTGTTTCCTCAATACTTTACACGCGCGCCTTATTCCGCGTGACTTTCATAAAAATGCTTATTTCGTTCAATAAACACATCACCGCAAACGGCAGTCCAAAAACTTTTATATTAAATTTTTAAATTTAATAACAAAATGTTCCACTCTTTTAAAATATTTCACCCAAATTCTATATTTCATTCTAAATATTCAAAATGGGAAATTTGAACATTACACGTCCTAGCTGGACGTGCAATGACGCGAAGCGAAGCGGTGCGGGCGAAGCGAAGCGAAGAGAAGCGGTGGACGTGTCCTAGTGTAATTACAGTCGCTTGCCGAATTTATAGTAATTGATAATATCTTATATAACTTATATTTGCCAGACAAATTTTAAAGGCATTGGGAACATTAATTTTTAATTGTTTTTATTTGTGCATTGTTTGCGAAAACTTCCATGCAATTAAAACAAAAAATAATTCTATGTAGCGTGTTAGGATCGAATACACTTCCGTTTCGTTCTATGATTAATTGGGAAACATTTCTTTGGTTTGATTGAGTTTCTCATGTCCCACAGGACCGTGCAATGTCTGATTGCACTTATCTACAATTCCGTAGTATCACACATGATGCGCTGTACCAACAAGTAGACATCGACTGTCAGTCGTTCGCGTCTAATTTGCGTGGATCCACGCGAAAAAAACAAATATTTTGATTCTCTCGCCACGTCTAATTCGCGCGAATCGACGCGACTAGTGGCTAATCGCTTACCTACGACGGTTCTATTTACACACATGTATTTGATATATTCGCTTCGCCCGCACCGCTTTGCTTTGCGTCATTGTTCGCCCAGCTAGGATGGAGCGTTAGAGATATCGCTCTGATTTGGTGGTCCTAAATTCAACAAGGTTTTTATCGATGCACCAGCCGTAAATGTGTTTCGACCACACGAAAATTGACAAAAAGGCGCCTTCATCACTAGACCTGACAGTAAAGCTGCTTTTACACACCGGTCTTAGTAATCGACATACAAATATTATTGTCTCCAAGTTTTGTGTTCAAATATAACTACCATAGAAGTTACTCGTTATGTGTAAGGAACACATATAATTTGTTTAACCATATAGACTGAGTATATTAAACCAAGAATTGAAATAAAACTAGAGAGAAGTGAAAAATACTTGGAAATTGTCATATCAAAGAGATGAAAGAGATGCTGTGGTTTTAGAGTTCAAGTTTAGAAAAAGGAAATAGAAAACGTTTCCCTTAACGTCGGTTATAATTTTTCAAATCTCTGAGGAGCGGCTGGGATTCACACAAAAACAAAATTACTCTGTCCAGAGAAGATTTTATGTTGCAGCAGATTTTATCGCGGAAAATAATCTTAAAGGTAAAAGTCGTTGACCTATTTTTATTCTAACCTTCCCTGACATCCATTATCCTGGAAGTTTTTTTGCATAATGGAATCCTGAATCTTCGCGTACAGTTCTTGGCGGGGTTGGCTCCTTCACATTCAAACTTTGTCAACTAAGTTAATAATGAAGGTTTTTTTCCAAGTTGCTCACTTGATTTATAACTTGTGGTCGAGTACAGATACAAAACTCTATGCCATGACAGGAACTTCATTAACTAAACATAAAACGAATAAAATTCGTTTCGATTTGAATAAGGGAAGCAATAAATATTCCTCATTTTATCTTGGCTTGAAATTTAGATGGTGGCTAGTCTTCTGTTTTGTGGCTAATAAGTTTTGGCAAAAAGATCGAACTTCATTAACAAAATTAAATTTATAAGGCACTAATTTCAAATATGCAGTCGCTTGAAAGAGAGCACTGAAAACAAGTTTGTGTCGAGAGCTGAAAATAATTGAAAACATGGTAAACAGTTGAATACGGAAATATTTCCTACCTGACGTCGGGGTCAATTTATTTCGCTGTTATGGCAGGAATATTTTCGAGGTAACGAAAACTTCCATGCATATTTTTGTTTTTAGCTTTTTTGAAAAATATTTTGTATTTTGTACCTGAAAGGATAGCTATGAAACGGTACATTTGCTCCAGGTCCAATCAGAAAAGTCCTTTAATTAACATCTGTGTATTTTGTAGGATTTTACTTTCGAAAACTACGTTTCAACAAAATCTGGGAAAAACATTCTATTCACAAAATATTTTCTTTTTATAAATATTACAATCATTTCATTTTGTGTGCCACAAACACAAACAATGATGAGTAGTATTTAGGAAAGTCTCGGTTGAGTTTTTGAAGCAAAACTCAGTATATTTTCAAAATTGTATTTAATTCTCAACGTTACATGTTTCGAACACTCTTGTGTTCATCCTCAGACGTTGAAAATTGAATATAATTTTGAAAATATAGTGAGGTTTGCTTCAACATCTCTATCGAGACTTCCCTAAATATATAAATTGAACTCACTGGATGAACTTCTACTAAATGATGAGTAGTATTGTTTTCGTTCGAAATATGGCTGGCTATACTCCTTCTTCAATGATTTAGTGTGTCCCAATGTTTTCCCAATCATTTTTATTATACTATGAACCAGTGATCATTTGATTTGAATCTTTAGTACTGGAACATCGTGATGTGTCTACCAGGCTTGGTGGCTGATAATTTCGATATCGTAAAATTCGCAAAGATATACATACCACCTCACCTGTTGTTTTGCAGTGGCAAAGTACTAGTCAAGGAGATAGTTCTGTGCCTGAAAAAAATAAAAATTGCTTTTAATGAATATAACAAAAAATTTGTAGATAAATGAAGACACCTCCTTGCATATACATATATCAATTTATTTAAAAATTACTTGGTTAAAGTTTTCATGAAAATACTAGGTAAAAAATCTGCAGATTGGGTTAGGTAATTGACGTAATTAAACTAATTAATACAGTTGCAGAAACGGCAACTGACGTATCAAAAGATACGAACAAAATTACTACTTTTCTATTTGCTATTCTTGTGTTATCGAACTCGGGAAGCCACTCGATTTTGTTCCTATTTTATGATTGGGTTGTGGTTGAAATGCTATATTCATGTTTTTGAATATTTTCAGTTTCCTAGTTTTTTACGTTTTGACGATGGAGCATTTCAGAATTCTGTATAATTTCACGTTAGAACAAGCTCTGTATACTCATTTTCTTAAAATCTACTTATAGTCTAGTCATTGAACGGATTCATCTCCGAAATCTGTAAGACTCTATCGATTGGTTTGAAATTTTGACAGTAGTTCTGGAAGGATACAAACCTGATTAAGTGCTGATATGCGAATTTACACTGGAGGTTGAAATTAAAAATTTGGAATAACTTAAGTGATCAAAAAATCCACCTATTTCGAGCAGAAAACGAAGAATAAAGATTTTTCGATAACCCAATAGCTTCCGAGTTATTCGTGATTGAAAATGTCGAAAAAAAAATGCGTTCTCCAACTGTTTTTATTAAATAACTCAAAAATTCAACGTTTTTTGGGGAAAATCATTCTCATCGAAATTGAAGTTTATGAAAAAATGAAGAAACTTTTTGGCTTTGTTCAATGTTACGGCTCATACTGAGCGACTTGTGACTCATTGCAGCAACAATTTTTTTGTCGTGAATTTATACAATGATTTCAACAACAAATTATGGAATGACAGAAAATTTTTCCGAAAAAACTGTCATAGCCAGTTTTGAAGCTATGGAAAAAATCCGTAGCATTGAAATTAAAAGAGTTATGATAAAAATAGGTTGAGTCGATGGAATTTTTGAAATTTCATTTTTAGCGATAACGAAGCTCCATTTCAAGATATTCCATTTATCTAAATAAAATTTTGTAGGGAATTTGGTAAGCTATAAATTCATGTGATTAATAATATTTTTGAACATTTACGTTCAAAGAGTTTAACAGTTGATGGCCTAAAAAAGGGCACCCTTTGCATGCAAACGACACATTTAAATGACCATATCTCGTTCAATTTTTAAAATATATCAATTTAATGAAAAAGCGAAAAACGTTATTTTTCGTTATTCGATTCCTAAGTTTATTTAAAAATTTTTAATTCCCATCCCTGGGGAAGGGTGGTATTCACCACCAGAGTGAAAGCACATATCGGCACTAAATCAGGTTTGCTATTTGTTCAAGTTTAGACCTCCTGTCAAAATTTCAAATCAATCGATGCAGTTTTACAGATTTCGGAGGTAAGGTACTATGTTTACGTTGAATGACTGGACTACTAGATTCACAAACGACTATCACCGTTCTGGCAAAATGTAATGTAGAGTTAGTTGAAATAAAATTGGACTTGAAAAATGCTTTACACATTACATGGAGTAAGTTTAATTGAATTTGCAATAAAAATGACCCAATGTAGAGGGCAGCGCAATTTGTACGTGTTTTTCTACCTCTTATATTCTCCAAAATACAATTTCTCTCTAATACTTTGTTCACCCCCAGTATGCACCAAACTTGAATACTGTAAAAGGTTTTCCTTCTTCGGTATCACATACTACTCTTGTCTTACATACTTTGGAACGTTGACGCTACCACTATCATTTTAGTGGACCTTAGCACGCGACCATTTTATTCAAGGCCGTTTGTCAGCTGGAATGTTGTAGAATATTATTATTGTAGGCTTAATTGACCTTCTAAAATTTAATCACAGATATTTGCGACTAAATTATTGTATAGGGTCCGCCTAATGTGTGTTTTGCTAATTTTTATCTATCATTCAAAAATAATTTCAAAATTGTGGCATGATAATAGTATAATAACAACAATACAAACTTTTTTTTTAAATGGAACACCTGTATATACTCAAGAATTGGATTGCTTGGTGAAATACAAATATAATTTACTTCAGTCAATTTTCACTTACATCTATCGGTTTTCGAGATATTGACAGATTTTTGAAAAAAAATAGTTTTGTATACTTTAGTTCATTCATTTGTTACACAGCCACCTTAAATAATAGATTAATTATTCTTAGTAAATTTCCAGGCCAAAGTATGTTCTTCAATATCCTGTATTGAAAATTGGATTGTTTTCTTTAGTTCCCAAAATACCGTACCTCTAATATACCACTTTTCAAAAGTATATAACTTTGTTATTTCACACAGAACACACTATATATTGAAGATCATTCTTTGGCCTGAAAATTTACTAAGAATAATTAATCTATTATTTAGGGTGGCTGTGTAACAAATGAATGAACTAAAGTATACAAAACTAATTCTTTCCGTAAATCTGTCAATATCTCAAAAATCGATGGATGTAATTGAAAATTGACTATTGTAAATCATATTTGTATTTCACCAAGCAATTCAATACTAAAGTAATATACAGGGTGTTCCATTTGAAAAAATAGTTCGAATTGTTATTATTATTACTATTATCATGCCACAATTTTGAAATTATTTTTAAATGATGAATAAAAATTAGCAAAACACGATACCGAAAACCCGGCATCGATATCACGTCCCGTTTAGCTGCAAAGGATCCGTTCCGGAAAATTAGGCGGGCCCTGTATATTTAAAAGTGGGCATAGGTTGTTTAGATATCTGTCTAGTTGAGTTTATAAAATAAAGTTGACAATACAAAAGTGCTCTCAGAATTGGGATTAAAAAACCTGTAAATACACATAGAAAAGCCAGAAAATTTATAAATGGAGGTGCCACAGGAATTACTTTTGTATTGTCAACTTTATTTTATAAACTCAACTAGATAGATGTCTAAACAAACTATGCCCACTTTTAAATATACAATATAAATAAAAGCTTTTAAAAAAGGAAGTTCGTTGACCTGTTGCTTCTGACGTTACTTGATATCATGAGCTTAAGAGTTGTATTCATTTGAGTCGCTTCAGTAAAGTTTCAGTTAAATTAGTGGCATTTGCAGTTAGCAGATATATTGATACGGTACATACTAACAATTTACCAAATTAGACATTATCATCAATATAATTTTATTTGTATTTTACTACTGTGTCCAATGATGGTAGAATATGTATTGGTACATTAACAACAAAAATGCAGAATAGACATAGTTATATTATGAAATATTTGATAGTTTCTCGAAACTCTCCAAGGTATACATGAAGTATACAAAGTGGGAAAGAATCGAAAGCTAATGCATCATGTTACACATAGGACTGAGCACATTACCACGCTTTGATTTATTAATCGCTATAGGCACAGGAAAAACAGCCTCTTTCTTTCGGCCCAGTGACAAGTTATAACGTGTCCAACGTCTTGTTGTTGATCTAAAAAGATCACGTTACCTGTGATGTTTCCTCTCTTCTGGATATGAAGTGAGTTGAGAAGCTCTACTTCATCTACTCATATTACAAAAATATTTAGCTTGGGAGATGTTCATTACTAGCAAATATTATAAATTATTTCTCATCTTAATAACAATTGATCGCTCATCAGGGTGTGATGGTTCATACAATAACATTATTGCATCATATATCTCCGTCTGTTAATGTATCAATGCGCATATGATCTATATCCATTCGATTGGATTGTCGCCATTATATAACAGATTAACGTGTTTCTCTTAGGAAAACCGCGGTATTTGTTAAATCCATCATGAATGCCTATGTCTACATGCATATATAGGTTCAGTGTAATGCAATGATTGCCAATAAATGGAACCCTATTTACGTTCCATCAGTATAATTATTAGATTTAATTGAATCGATATTGTTTCGATAAGGTTTGATGGGTTATCCGATATTTTCCATTTACTTTGATTAGGTGTAGTGATCGTGATTTGTACGACTGTTCCTCATCATATAAGTATTTAATAGGCATCTATTGAACAAAAGAAATAATTATCAATCAAAAATAAGGAAAACAAGTTTTTAGTTCGTCGCTTGAAGAATCTTTCGGGTGTTTTTCACTCATTATCCAATAATATTAATTTGATTACTTAAAACGTACGTTTTGTTTAGTTTGAGAATGTAGTTTGTAGTGTTCACACATGCCCTACAAAATAAAATATAAACCAAATTTTTTGGAAAGTACAGTGGAGAGATATACATATACAGGGTAATTCACGTATTACGTTCATTGAAAGTTTTCAAGGTTCCCATTATTATTTTGGGATGCAATTTTGGTCTTGGGGGTTTCAATGTATCCTTCCAAAATAAAATATTTCCATGTTTTTGTCACTTCTGGTTAAACCGGAAATGACTGTCAAATTTGTTAGTTTGAATAGGACACCCTATATATTATTACATATTTTGATTGTACACTGATAAACTATGTAATTTCATTAGGACTTGTATCTGTTTATACCTCACCGTCTTCGAGATATTGGATAATAATAATCTGTTTTGTCAATTGCAGATCTACATTTGAAAATTGTATGTTCTTTATTGATCACAGTAAAACTCCCATATTCACGGTGAAGTTGAAGAAAGATTGGTACAAATTCAATTTTCATTTCTCAGTTATACAGGAGCTGCAGAAAAAAATTTCAAACTTTGAACATTTCAAATACTTGAAACTCACTTTTTTCAAATGAAAGACCCGGTATATTTTTCTGTTATCGTGTTTCATTTAAAAAAACTACATATTTCATGAGGAATGACTCATACTTAATGTTGGTCGTTTTCGTGATAATAAATAAAATATTATTTTTTAATCATTTTTGTCATAGATAATGTGTTTTGGAATTTCCAAGCACTATTCTAGAAATACTGTCTACATGTGTAAGTAGCTGAAATAAATCGGAAAACTTTTTTCCTAAGTCACTTTCTAAGGAAAATATATCCTACCAAAAATGATCGCACATAAATTTAGTCAGGGGAAAACCATTTTCCTGCATCATCTCAATATGTCACGTATCTTTCTTGAAGTGCGATTCGGAACAAAAGTTTATAGGAGTATAGGAGTAAAGCTCCGAAATTGGACAACACTAGATATTTACCGCGGTGAAAATAATAAAAATATGATATTTTATCGATTATCTCGAAAACGGTAAACATTAGGAATGAGACATGCCTCATAAAATATGTAGTTTTTTGAAAATGGAACGTAAAAATATATCGGGTGTTTCATGTGAAAAGGTGAGTTTCAAGTATTTGAAATGTTCAAAGCAATTTTTTGTGCAGTCGCTGTATAATTGAGAAACAAAAATTGAACTTGTGCCAATTCTCTGCACCTTTCTCCAAATTCACTGGGAATAACAGTTTTATCATGATCAATAAACATAGGTTTACAATTGATAAAACAAATGAACATTATCTAATATCTCGAAAACATACATGTTCCAATAGAATTACCCCATTTTCCAGAGTAAAATCAAAATATGTAATAATATATAGGGTGTTCTGTTTAAAGTAATAAAGTTGACAGTAATTTCCGGTTTAGCCGGAAGTGGGAAAAATATTTTATTTTGGAACATAATGAGCTAGAACCCCTAGCAGCCAAATTTCATTTAAAAATAATGATAGGAACGTTGAAAACATGAACGGGTTTTGTGAATCACCTGTATAATATCGGAAAATATGCCGATTGACGAAGCCATTCAAGGTACGTTCTCACGATTCAAGTTCAATTGATCAATTATAGTTGGTCAACAGAAATTGAATTAAATTTATTATTTTATATCCAAGAATTTGAAAATTACTCTTTCGAATTACTTCACACTTATTTCACTTCAATTTAATCGAATATTTTAGAATTATTATTGTACTTGTGACTTATGACAGTATGACAAGCGTGACTTGAACGATCTCATTTGTCCTGGACAAACTTTCGTTGGACAACTAAAAAGTTGATCAACTTTATTGAAACACAAGTTCTCACGAGGTTTATAATTCAATTTGTGGCAATCAACTTGAATTGAACATGCGCCTCTAGAAATAATAATCGACCTGTTTCAGGATTTCCTAATCAAAATTGTTATTCCTGAAATAATGAGTTAATGCTCTACAGTTCCATAACATTCTTCAAAGTGTAATTTGGTCTTCTAAAATTCAAAAAGTTACTGGATTATCAGCCAAATAAACTTGGGAAAATTCACTATTTTTCCACCTAAGAATCATCAATATCCAATACCTGCTAACGTATTTTTCTAATAAATGAATGTTATTGGTAAATAGGATAAATTTGATGCCCTGGCAAAACTATTGGTAGGAAGATAGCCATCGTTAGTAGGATGGAATTAGGGGAAAATAATTTTGAATACGGTAAGTTACCATCAAACCAAATAACTGAGCATATTATAAAGCATAACATTCGAAATTATTTCAATACCTTGGAAAAACCATGGGAAAATCATAATTGATAAGTAGAAAAGTAGTTTTTCCTAGGTATTCCGAACTGACTAGAGGCTGACCTGTTCCACAAACATATATTTGATAAATTTAACACGTTTTAGTATTATAAATCTGTGATTATATGTAAGGGCCCAATTCACGGACTTTACATGTTCCAAAATAGCAAGAGTTAGCTTCAACATTTTGTAAACCCAAAACAAATTTATTTATAAATAAAAGATAAGAAAGTACATTTGATTTTGCTTTATTGATAAAATCTTATCAGGACTAAAACCAAATAAATTTATTTATATAGACAAACACCCATACCATACCCATCGTCAACATATATTTTGGTCCTTTTCACAGTGGAATACAAACATTACATTAAATTGCATAGACAAAAATAGATATATTTATTTTTAATTGATTTATAGAGCGCCACTTTTAAGCCCATCAGGCCTATAGGGCGCTTTTCTAAATCTTTACTAACCTACAGTTCTTATCCTAATAAAGCGTAAATTTATTATAAATGAAGGAACACCTTGCTTGCGGTTTGAACCAGCTGTGCTGAGGTGACATAGACGGCAGTTCAAGCGCTCTACCAACTAGACCACTCTCGAACTTCAAAAATATATGTAAAAAATTATAAAAACAAAATCACAAAATTCTTCTCAGCGCGTACCGCTACATTCTTATTCTGTATTCTACATTCCGTCATTATTAGAATTCTCAATTATTTTATTGCATAACTTGAAATTGTCAAGTACAGGAAGAATTGAACAATATATGAAAATAGATATTCAACCACTTTTATAATTCCACTAATTACATGGATAAATTCACAAATCGTACAAAAAATATCTGAGTTTTCTCGAGAATTGCAAGAAACGTAGTCTTATATCAAATTATACATGTTTAAACAATTATACTTAAGACAAGTTGCTGTTATATTACAACAAGAACAAAAGCATTCCTTTTGAAGTTTGCTTTATGTATTCAATTCCTCAGTAAGTAATTAGTTTCTCAAAAGCAACCAGTAAATCTTCTAAGATGCTATTATTGCCATCCAGTTGCTTACTCATTAGCGCCATAAATAAGATCCCTTGGTGTCTCTAGGTAAAAACATGATAATTAGTAATTATTATCATGCTATAAATTCACCTTTTCCAGCTCTAGTAATTGAGTGCAGCTAATAAATTGATTTAAAGGAATCTCCAGCGCGCGTCACCGTAAGCGGTGATTTACTCTTTCTGTTTTATTTATGGATTGAAAGGTTCTCTCGCATAATACCGAAATAAATCTTGCTTCCTTTAAATTAATTAGTTTTTATCAAAATCTCTATGCTGCACATTTAAGCTCCTTACCCCTTTTCTTGCTTTTTCGCCATTCAATTCTCTGAATTGGGAGATACGAGAGTCATTCCGTTGGGCATTCTTGTTCTTTTTCAAGTTTTCAATCTAAGGTTTGGCATTGATAAATCTTTTCTTAATAAAGCTCATTTGTGGAGGGTTGAAATTTTTATAACTCGTCGATAAATCTTTCTTTAAAGCAAGTGGGTAGATGAAAAATGTAGTCACATTTTTGGGTTAGGTTGCACCTTCAAATAAACACATTCGTCGTTAATATTATAGCATCTTTGAAGCTATATATGTGATTTATCGAAAGAAGCGGACGAGAAGAATTTCACGTGAAGGGACGCTCATAACGACTCACTAAAGAATACGGACAAGGGTTCCACCTCGGTATAATGGGGAAGGTTATTGAGGGAAAAAATAGGATGACACACGCACTTTTTCGATTTTATATTACGATTGACGGTTCACCTGTGAGAATTTACTTTACATCACATTCTAACCGAGTTTTGTATTGTGTTGCTTTTTCATTGAGCTATTCCAAATTGAACAAATATTAATAACCGATTATTTATTGACATGTCAACATTTAAATTTTGAATGAATTAACTATACAGGGTGATTCACGCAACATTTTCCTCACAAACTTTCTAAGTTCCATCATTATTATGGAGCGATATTTTACTACTAAGAATTTTAGCATCTGATCTCTCAAGATAAAATATTTTCATTGTTTCATCACTTCCGGGTAAACTGGAAGTGACTGTCAACTTTGTTATTTCAAATAGAACACCAATATTATTGCATATTTGGATTCTACATTGAAAAATAATGTAACTTTATGAGCATATGTATGTCTCTATACCTGACCGTTTTCGAGATAATTAATAATAAGAATCAATTTCATCAATTGCAGGCCTATCTTTGAAAAATCGCATATTCTTTATTGATAATGATGAGACTTTTATATACTTAGTAGAGTTGGAGAAAAGCATAACAAAATTTGTGCACATTCAACTTTTGTTACCCAATTATACAGGGACTGCACAAAAAATTTTAAACTTTGAACATTTTAAATACCTGAAATTAACTTTTTTCAAATAGATCACAGTGTATATTATAATGTTATCAGATCAGTTTTTGGAGGATTTCATATTTCATACAGAATGCGCTTATCTAATGTTGATCGTTTCCGAGATAATTGATAAAATATGATTTTTTCATTATTTTTATGGCGGTAAATGCCAAGTGTTGTTGAATTTCGTAACATTACTCTACCACCATATTCTACATGTGTAAGTTGCAAAAATACTTCAATAAACTTTTTTCTAACTCGCTCTCTAAGAAAGATATATGACATTTTGAGATGATGCAGGGAAATGGTTTTCCCCCAAAGTGCATTTATGTGCGATTATGTTTGTGAGGCCATATTTTCCTTAAAAAGCAACTTTGGAAGAAAGTTTATCGAAATAATTTTGCAACATGTAGAATGTAGTGTCTATGGTAGTGGTAATGTCCGAAAATTAGACACATGGTATTTAATACCATGAAAATGATAGAAAATTTAGATTTTATTTATTATCTCGCAAACGGTCAACTTTAGACATAGGGCATTCTGCATAAAATATGAAGTTCTACAAAAACGGAATCTGATGACATAAAAGTATACGGAGTGTTCTATTTGAAAAAAGTGAGTTTCAAATATTTGAAATTATCAAAGTTTGGAACATTTTTGGGTAGCAACTGTATGATTGGGTAACAAAAATTGAATTTGTACCAATTTTCTTTGCTTTTCTTCAACTTCATGTTATCATGACCAATAAAAAAGAAAGTAATTCTTTGAAGATAGGTCTGCAATTGATAGAACAAATTGATATTATCTAATATCTCCGAAACGGTGAGGTATGCAGACATACATATGCTAATGAGGTACATTATTTTTAATGTAAAATCAAAATATGCAATAATATATAGGGTGTTTTATTCAAAATAACAAAGTTGGCAGCCATTTTAGCTTAACCGGAAGTGTTGAAAAAATGAAAACATTTTATGGTGAGCTCATTTTATTTTAAAAGATCAGATGCTCAATTTCTTAGTAGTTTTCGCTTTAAAATAGGAACTTAAAAAGTATTCCGTGAATCACCCCGTATACATTTTTTCTATCCAAATGAGACAGTGAATTTGAGAAAAATACGCCTGCATAGATATACGAAAAAAATTGACCCTAAACAGCCTTGTGCAGGCGTTTATTCTTTCACAGAACGGGAAACATAATATACTTAATGCTAATGTAATGTAGACGCCCTGTTATTCCGAGTGTTAGTGATGCACGTATTTTCAAAAAAGCAAATATAAATATGCCGAAACGTCAAAAAACATAAGAATTTCATTAGTATTTCCAGACACCCAAGAGAAGAAAACCCCACGTCAATAATTTCTACCATTTCAATTTGTAATTTCTTGTGGATGAACTGGCAAGTTTCTTCTTCAAGTTAGTAATATTCCTTCGGCGTTTTTGAAATTGAGAATTAACCAGTAAGTAAAAAATAGACGTTGTTAGAAATACAATTTCACGAGGAATCACAATATGTGACGTTCATAACTGAGGAAAAGGATCAAGCCCAATCTGCTAATATTTCTACAACTTTTTGTTTCTTGGAATAATATGAGGCGTATATGTTGAGCTTTGAAAATATACTATTGTTTTCAAGGAAAAATACATACTGACAACTACGTGGAAACAAAGGGAACTTTGGGCTTATCAAGGGAAAACTGCCATTGCTTGACTATTGCTGTAATTGATGACATTTGTGTATATTCAGTGTTTGGCCAAAATACTGTTTAATCAGATTTATCCGAAAGAATATTATGTGCTTGATTTGGAAAATTTGTATCGATTGGCTCCCGTACACGAAGTATTTGGTTACATTCATATACTAAGATTCATCCGTTCTACAATAAAATTACATTGACATAACAAGAAATAAATTTGATAAATATTAGACTATTAAATTATTGGAAAAGAATTAATTTATTTGCACAAAGTGAGTATACACAACCAAATTATACAATGAAAAAGGGTGGGTGCTAAAGGGCTAAAGATAATAATGAAATAATTCTATGCTTCTGAAACATGATGAATTGAATGGACATTTGTTGGTCTATCTATAGGCACCGTGGATTAGTGATCTGAATGACTCTTTGGATAATACTTACTTACATTCAACTTCCGTTGTATCTATCTATGCTCTCCGCTTACTAATTTACTCAATTGCGTTTACATATTCGTGACTATAGCTTCTGAGAAATTACTTCAATATACTCATCTTTATTGAAACAGGATCAAGTGCTTTTCATGTAGAACTTTAATATATTCTAGTTTCATCATGGAATCCCTAGTTTTGTTTGTCAGTTATGATCGGTTATACAGAGTGTCCCAGAAAGTTTGCAGCAAATGGGAAATTTTTTTATTATTGATTTTAAAAGTAAATTCATTGAAATGAAAATTTGTGCGACATTTGAAACAGAAGAATACTAACACGCATGTGCGAAAAATTTTCTGGTTTGATGAGAAATTTTGAGAATTCAAAATAGGGTTAGGAAAAAAGTAGGGTAGGCTGGATACGGTTGGAACGGGGTAGTTTGAAAATATTTCAATTAACAAAATAATATCTGTTTTGTGGATATTGCTTCAAAATCTCATATTTAGTTACAGTTTACAATTCTAATTGATTTATCTAACTGAACTTTTTTGATATCATCAATAATAAGAGTACTTTATTCGTAAACCTATTTAGAATTTTCTGATTTTCTTGCCAAACTAGTAAATTTTCTGCACATTTTCTATAAAATCAATAACGAAAAAGTTTCTCATTTGTTGCAAACCTTCTGACTCTTTGCGCCGGTTAAAAAAACGATTAGAAATAATTTCACCTGGCCCTATTGCATTTCATTCAAGACATAGGAAACTAGTCATTCATAAAAAGAAAACATTACGAGACAGAAAGCGTTTTTTGTTTTTCAAAATTGTTCTGTACTGGATTCTCAGCCGCTTCGCTGGAATTCTAGCTAGTGGTTGTGCAATGTGCGCTGCTCTATTTGATTGGTCGCATTCAGCCACCTCGATCGCTGCAGAAATCTTATAACTATCTATCTCTAATCTATGTAACTTATGTAACTATACATAGATTAGAGAGAGATAGTTATATGATTGCTGCAGCGATCGAGTGACTGAATGCGACCACTGAATGTTGGCCGCACACAATGGTTGATCATTGGCAGGATTCTATGCGCTAAATTAGAAGAGAGCGTTGCAAAATCATATTGAATTCAGATGAAGTCGTGATTTAAGATTCGTGGAACGTACTGACTTATGCTGTTATTTAGGGATGACTTATTTTTAGTCTTAGTTTTTTAGTATTATTTTTAAGCAACCATGAATTGGATTTTCTTAATTCTGTAAGGTTTGCAAATAAATAAATAAATAAGTAAATAAATGAATAAATGAATAAATGAATGAATGAATGAATGAATGAATGAATGGATGAATGGATGGATGGATGGATGGATGGATGGATGGATGGATGTATGGATGATTAGATGGATGGATGGATGGATGAACGAATGGATGGGTAGATGGATGAATGAATTAATGAATAGATGTATAGATGGATGGACGGATGTATGAATGGATGGATGGGTGGATGAATGGATGGATGGATGGATAGATAGACATAGAATTAATCAAACTAGACCAGAGAAATCCCATTTATGCTATATATGGGATTCTTCAATGAGAATTCTTTGTTTTTCCTCCTTAATGCTGCTGGATTTCTAGTTTTAAGCTGATAGAGAAGATAGTTGTATACATTTCCACACCTACAGTTTTTTAAATGTTGTGTGATTTTTTGATAGGATACTATAAAGTTGCTCTTGTTTCTCATGTTGTAGTTGTGTATGTCACTTCTACTGAAGTGATAATTCTTATTTTCATGAACAAAGGAAAAGAATATAGTATTTTTGCATGTTTGAAAAAAGGTTCACACGAGTTTCATTTGATTCAAAAATTTCGCCGAAAATTTTGTTATTATTTTTCTGATGCAACTGCATTGTGAGAGAAACAACTGACATTAAATGTTATAAATATACGTGTTATTACATGCCGTACAAGCCAACTCATGATAACCCGTAGTTAATGAGTATTCAGAGTAATTTGACAACAAAGCCGTATGTGTTATAAGTCAAAATTAGGTGACATTATGATTATCTGCAGCAATAATGGCAAAATTAATTAATTGGTTATTCTCTTAGATGAATGATGCTCGCCAGAACAAAGGTGGCTGTGGCTCAGTGCGCGGCAATTCACCGAATAAGGCATTAGTGTCGTTGAGTGTCTAGTAACAAGGGACACCAGAGAGGGTATCCGATGACGCAAAACAAAATTTTGCAACTGAATTATGACATTGATATCGTGGAAACTTTGTAAATAAAAAGAGTTCTTCTCTTGGAGCTCGCCTTACAAAATTTCAAAGATATATTCCTCGTTTCGTAGCGTTAATTCCCTTAGAAGCTGATCGAATCTGAAACGCTACATTTCTGGGTTCATTGATGAAACCAAATCGCTAATTTTTTCTTTCTACAGTGGCAATGAAAATTCCTCGATCAATTGCAGTATAGATCCGTTCAAGACTCTGAAGGGTGGACCAGTATATTCCAAGGGGGAATGAGGAATTCAAATGCTCGAGGAAAATTTTTGTACAAGTAATTAACACTGTTCAAATGAAGACGAGAAAAAATTAAGGTCCCCCATAACTGCGTTCATTACTTTAAATGAACAAATATATCAAGAAAAAAACGGTGGAAAATAATTACCGGGAAACGGGTTGGATGAAAGGCAGGATTCTTTTGAACACCGTCCAGAATAAACATCTTTTTTCCAGCGATCTGTCTGACGAGAGAAAAGGAATTTTTCCCAGATAATAATCTTTGAAGGCATATCTTCCCGGGCCGCTCTCTTGGTAGATAATTAAACTTCAGAATTTCCAATTGTTATGCGTTCATTTTTCCCACCACTCAAATATTTCATAGTCCTGTTCGGTTTTAGTGTCTACGTTGCAAAATTTTAACATGGTGATCGTACTAAAATATGCAGCTATCTTGGAATAATTTACATTTTTAACGTGAAATTATGTCGCGAAAACCGCTACAAAACGTCGTTGGAAAATTTTACATTAAAATCCCCTGATAATTATTAGGTAAGGCAACTCATCCACTATCTGTTACCTTTTCGCTTATTATTGGTATTTATATTTAAGCTATGAGTATTTTCATGGCAAAAAGATGGTTTTCTTATGATTATTCCATACTGCGGCCTCTGGGGCTTTTTGAGCACCTTTTTCAATTCACCATTTCAGAAGTCCTGCTTGTCTATGAAGCATAATATATTTTAATGAAGAATTAGTTTCAGTTCATCTGTTCATCTTAAGTCCCAAGTTCTGGATCCCAAGTCCCAAATGTCCTAAGTCTCAAATATCCTACATCCTAATAGTCCAGTCATCCAAGATGAAAATAGTGCCTTACCTCCGAAATCTGTAAAACTGCATCGATTTGTCTGAAAATTTGGAATTAAGCTCGT
>JAUIMX010000649.1:0-11312 GCA_033557805.1 Phaenonotum sp. SLE1380 | reverse complement strand
GAGAATCACAGGGTTTGGACAGTTTGTATTGTGGAGAGCTAAGTAGAATCTGTTTTTATAGAAGTTGAAAAAATGGATTTTGGCCAAGAAAACCGGTTCTAGGAACCATAGTGTATTAGGGATGAAATTAGAGAATTATTTTTGGAATGAGCTCTGGTTCGGTTGGATCTGATGGTGTTTTCCTCAAAATGTTACAGCTTTGCTGTCCTTCAATTCTACCTGTTATTACTCGGTTGATTAACACTTGCCTTCTTGAAGGTGTTTTCCCAAGGGTGTGGGGGAAAAGGAATTGTACCTATACCCAAAACTAACAACTGTGCTGAACCAAAAGACTTGAGACATTGGCATTGTCACCTCTTGCAAAGGTGATTGAGAAGATTGGGCTCATTTGTCTGCTCTTTTGTTGTATACTCAGTCTGGGCTCAGGCCGTGCTGTAGTTGTATTTATTGCATTGTCTGCTGTTAGTGATGATGCTATTGTTTCCCTTGATGCTCGTGAAAATACAGCGTTGATTCTCACTGATTCCTCTAAAGCCTTCCATCACCAACTTTTGATAGCCATCTTACATTATTCTGGTATATCTAAGAATGCGCTGAGGTTTTTAAATAAATATTAGAGCTGTCGATGGCAAAGAGTAAAAATATCGGGTGTTTTTTTTATCCAATGACGTTACAGTCTGGTGTGTCTCAGGAGTTGATATTGGGTCCGCTCTTGTATACTGTATATACTAGCCATCTTTACAGCCGTTAACAGTACTGTACGATCATTCATATGCAGGTGACTGTCAAATTTATTATTCTTTTGACACTGACGATGTTGCAGTGGCGTCATACCACATCAATAGTGACTTATGGCCTCTTCTTCTGATCATTCTTTGAGAATCAATCCTACGAAATTCTGCTATTTTGCATGATATGGGTATCTTACGCGTAGCATACGCGTTACATACCCTAATGCAACTCATATTATACGTCGTAGTCTGAAACGTGCAGTACACGGTCCTAGCATGGTACGGTACTGTGGGCAGACACCTCAAATGCTATCCATCAAAATGTCATTATAATTTGAAGTACAGTACATATAAAGCAATAGCTTGACAGATAGCTTCAATTCCGTATAATGATCGAAAGCAAGATTTTTTAAAGGATAGAAACGTAGTGACGGCATAAATTTAATGATTAATGGTTAAATTGCTTGCCAACAACCGAAATTATTGTCGAACAAATTTAAAATTGGTAAAATTGTTTCGGTAGGCGTTGAAATTTCCGCAGGAGCTGGCGATACAAAGAACAAAAGACTGTAGCAATGAAAGAAACCTACCTTTTTGTAGAGTTTTATCCAAGTTAGGTCGCCTTTCGAATCGGTATATTGAAGCCCAAAAAACCACACTTCTCTAAGACCTATTGTCTTGACAACTTGGTCGAAAAGTTGCTTCCCCGTCGTTGTTTGTTGGATCGCGAACTCAAGTTCCGCGTCCATGGTGGTGACTCGAACATTCATCTGCAAAAAAAATCAAATAATCTCACCCTTACAGAGTATAATCGTTTTTTTAAGTAAATTTATATGCTAATATTCTATTACAGCAATTTTTGAGGAATAAAAGATTCCTGTCTGTTTTTATTGGAAAAAACACAAATTAATACTAGGTTTGTTTTTTAAAATTAATAACTGTAGATTTTCAACGTACACCAGTTATTTTTAGGTTGCCAATTAAACGCATCTCACGGTCGTTTATGTCTTTAAAATTTTCGTTATATAATGCAAATTATTTACATATAACGATATTCCTACATAACAAGGTCATGCGAGTATAGGATTTTTTTGTCCGTGTTTGATTCAACTGTTTACTGCTTTGTCATTCAATGCACATAGATACTGTTATACCCATTAAGAGCAATTTTGACCATAAAAGCAACATTTTCCCCCATTTTTCCCAAAGCCAATATCGGCACTAACTAGCTTATCAACATTAAAGGTAATAATTTTTAATTATCCAACAATTATTCTATAATTACGTCACCGAAGGCCTTAAAACCAATTTACCAGTCACGACAAACAACTCAGCATTTTAAAAAGGAAGAAATCGATGAAAAAATCCGTGAAAAATACATACGTTCCATGTTTTAGCACTTTCACTGTCCAGTTCGGCCCCAAATAGACTTTCTTCCTAAAAATAAACTATAAAACAATCGCAAAAAGTCGGCAGATGTTTCTCACCGCTTTCAAATGTTTCGAATTTTGAATTTGGAAAACTGAAGCGAAAATCGAACGGAAAAATCTATTAAATTTTCCATTTTTTTGATTTGGCAAGTCACTACCTTCGTACAGAGTTAAAGCCATACTTGAACTAACTTAATTTTTTTAGGTAGAAAGACTTTTTCCTTATTGCAAGCACCTGCTATACTCGTTTTTTGTCATTTATACAGTTACCAACAAAATTAGTGCTGTTATTATAATTTTACATATTATTAAAGAATACAAAATGATAAGAAACGCCGCTAAAGCGCAGAGCAGTATCCGAATGAGCCAGAGAAGTCAGAAGATGTTGATTTGATTCTTCGGTCTTATTTTAGTAAATCTCCCATATATTTCGGAATGCATCCTATACTTTTTCTAGGAGCATTTATCGAGTTCTAAATTGACCACGACTTATTTACTATGAATTTTGTAATTTGAATTAAAAAAAAAAAACGATGTTTTGTGACCATACACAAGTTTATTCCTCAATGTTTGTGACTAATCGCATGCATGAATTATTTGAGCAAATATCGCAGTGTGACTAATATTTTAATAAAAACGAAACTTGGGAAATTTGTAAATTTGTAGAGTCGTTATCGTGTTGTAATCGTTCACCTTATTGAGATTATTTTGGTGGTTTTTAAACAAAACTATGTGCACTAAAAAATTAACCAAACAGATAAGTACCGTATATTTGAAATAGCTAAGTACATAAAATATAGTTATTCACAGAACGAAGGAAAATTGGTAATAAAATATAAATTTACTAAATTAATATCAATCGTATAAATTTACTAAATTTATATCAATCCTACAAATTTCTAGAAACATAAACACAAAACTAAAATCTACTAACCAACTTTGACGACACCATTTTAACAAATTTCCGTACGCAAACTATTCACAAATTCAATAGATAAATCTTTGGCAAGAAAACGAACACAAAAATCACAAGAAAATCGGTAACTTTGGAGTACAAAACCGGTAAACCAAACCGAAACAAAGCGTCAGTCAAACTGAAGTTCAACCGGCAAAATGTTCGACCTAGTAGCGGTTAATTCACAAGATTCAAATTAGGCCAATCGCGGGACTCCTAGCAGTCACATGACCCAACTCGCACCTGTTACTCAATGCATTGTCAAAGTACATACGCGACAATTTGGTATAAATTCGATTTTAGCAAGAAAAAAAATCGTTTAAATGTTGGTATAAACGCCGATGAGCTGGTCAGCGGCCTTCAGAGTGTTAAAACCAGTATGTAAAATGCAAATGAGTGTCTGCTTCCACGTAAGACATAAAAATCAAACCCTTTCTCACCTGTTTCGGCATTTTGGCAGTTGTATCAAACCTGAAACAAAAAAATCAGTATCAATACCATAAATCAAAGTTAGGTAATTCGTTACAAGGCTTAAGCAATGGCTGATTACTCGATAACTTATGTGTAACTAATTTTATTTCATTAATATAAATAAATATGTTGTAACGATCTAATTTGATTGGTCCATGCATTTAAAGCGATTGATGCAATTTTCTACGTACATCCTCATGTCAAAAAAGGGGCTGATGATACCAACCTGGACGTCAAAAAATTTGAAAATTCGTATATTTAGTTTCCATCTAATTATAATGCGCATATTTATTAACTGAAAATTTTCCACCGAACTATAATTTATTGGTTTGTATATTTTGCGTTTGGAATAATTTATATATTTGCCCCGAAGTCTGTTGGCTTTCTAATTATACAAGTCCTACCACTAATTAAATTACTTTATCGTGCTAGAGGAATTTCCGATGAAGGGGCGCACGGAAATTCGCCTGCTTATGAAAAATAAATAAGACCAACAAGTGTTATTTTTTGTGGATATGTTGGACGACTGACAGACTCATACGTTCGTAGGTCCAAACCTGCCGGTAATATTTCGATCGGCATTTGTTTGAATAGCGACTTCTTTATGAAAACTTTGGGTACTTACTTAAAGAAAATGACACTATAGGGGGCTGGGCACTTTTCTGCACCACATTAATTGTTCACACGAGATTTATCGCGATTGATCACACCCTTACCGCACGAAACGTGTGACAAATCAGCTAGAGTAAAGTAGTTGGATTGGTTCGGTTATTGTTCGGTAGGAGCGTGGTGCGCACAGCGCCATCTGTAAATATTTGGCGGGACTTTTCAATTTGGCCGTGTTTTTTTCTCCATTTTTTGATTGCTACCATTATTAAAAAAATTTGATGACTTTTTAGTCGTTCAGGAAATAATTTCTTTTTCAAAAAGCAAAACAGTAAAATTTAGAAATGGAATAATGACGGTAAAATTAAAAAAAAAATTGAGCGATATGTTTGACACATTTATTCACCTCAAATTAATTACTCTTATGTACAAAAATAAAAAAACATATTTTTGTTAAAATGCATTTAAAGTGTTTAGTCAACACAGATCTGCAAATATTCTTTTATTTTCAATTTAGTTTTCTATATTTAAATGAACTGGAAAAGGAAAAATAATTGGGCAGCTTCATACAATCAAAACTGTCGACTTTAAAAAATTGCAAATCTGTGTTGATCACATTATTGTTGTTAGTATAGTTGGATGCATTAAATGGCGTCACAATAAAACAAAGATTGAATATATGAAGTAACATATTTTTTGTGTACAATTAAGATATACCTATCCAAATCTAAATAATTCAAAATTTATCTTGAAATTTCATTCACGGTTGATGCATGGCCTGTCGATGGTGCCGTTTTAAAGAAGATTTATCTGAAAATGATTTATCGCAGTCCCTGCACTTGAAAGTTTTTCCAGTGTGAGTCACAAGATGCCTACTTAGTCCAGAAGCATGGCAGAAAACTTTGGGACACAAAGTGCAATAATGTAGCTGAATATCTGAAGGATTAGGGTTTAAATGGGTTCGTAGATGGATCCTCAACGGTTCTTTTTGGGTGAAGCCTTTGTTGCAGTGAGGGCAAACATACGGTTTCCTTCCAGTATGTGTCAACAAGTGACGGTAAAGAATTTCCTTTTGCGCAAAACTTTTCTGACAAACTTCACATTGGAAAGGCCGTTCACCTATTCAGGAATATAAAATTATCAATTATTAGTAAGGAAATAATTTGTAAAATAAAAATAAATGCATTTTTTCAGTAAAGTTATCGGTGGTTTTTTTGCCAGTGTCAAAAAATGGCTTCTGCAGTTGCCAAATATCCACCGCCAATGCGAATAGAGTATTGATATCATGGATCAAACGAATTTGAATTAAATGTGTTATAACTAAGATAAGTGGAAATAAAAAGAGTTCGTTGACTCATATTGTAATAATAAATGGTGGAAAGCCTTTTTAATTAAAACAGGAGCTAATTTAGTGGTCCTTAATTACATTTAGAAACGGAAAATGTTACGCAAAACAACGGGGAAAGTCTGTCTATGATTTTATCATCTTTGCGCAAACTGTCAGGAATTATGGCAATTTAATGTCCTTCGCATAATTTTTACAAATTTTTCGATGTATTACTGTTCTTTTTTGACAGATCTTCTGAGAATGTTACTAAATCTAATGAAAGCTTAAAAATGTAATAAAGGACAACTAAATTACTTAATTACCAAGACTTTCCACCCTTTATTATAAGTAATACATTGATGTGATGTAACAAAGAAGAATATAAAAATATATCACAAACCGATCTTCAAAAATATCAAAAAGGAGGAATGGAACAGAAACAAAAACCTACTAGAATATTAATTAAGCAATACTGTTTAAAAAATCTTTTTTCATTTCACACTGAAGTTGTATATTGTAATTTATTTTTTTTTCAAGTTGTTCCAAAAGTACTTGAATAATCAAGTTTTTCAGATTAGATATAACTATTTAGCTTGATTTTGCCAGTAAATTCAAAATATGTTGAATTTGCCGGCAAAACCAAGCTACATGCGAAAGAGGTTTTTGAAGTTAGATCGTATATTCAAATAAATAAAATGATATAACCAAATAATTGATTGTGGAAGATAAATATATGCGCTAAGTTTTTTAAAGACAATGTCCCACTATCTAATTCAAGAACTTTTGAGACAACCACAGCCAGCTCCTGTTGATGCTAAAATATTTAGTGAAATATTGAGAATGAATAGAGATTTATTATAAAAACGCTCCATTCTTTTCTTGGGCTATAGCCCTTAAATACAAGTAAGTGAATTGCTATCCACGAAGTCCTATCACATATATGTGGTACAATTACTTCCACATCTATTGTGGAATTTATGCAGTAAAAATGTTATTTAAATTTACAAAAATGTAACTGGAAATTTCAAATTCTCTTGAATTTGAAAAAAAGTCACAGTCTAGATTGTATCTATGCCAATATCATATTTATTTATAATTTTTTTTAAAGTAATTGTCCAAGTTGGGAATCGCCAATACATTTCTTTACTCCTCAAATGAACAGAGCAGGGCTTCTGTGGTTCATAAGTTCGACATAATTTTTCACAACAAAATTTTTTCAATACAAGAACCAAAGTTTCTTCGAATGCTTTGATGTACAGCTGATAGAGCGAATCCAAGCGAATGGGAACCTAACGTTTGGTTCGCTGATAAGTACACACTATGCTAGGTGTGACCGCATTCAACTAGGTAAATGGGAGAATTTGGAACGAATGTTCGTTTCTTAGATGCTTATGAAGCTTTACAATTTACAAAACCGTTCCTATATCCACAATAAATAGGGATTAAAACATTTTCTCGATTCTGTTAAATTGGACAAAATGATTTTTTGGAAGCAGCTATTAAGCTATTATTCCTGAAACTTGAAAATTTTGTATCAACAGAAAATGTGCCTTGTTAATTTCCAGCTGTTTAAAATAATGATTTTTTTATGAAAATATTTTTCTAATATTTGAAATTTGTTTTGAATGTACTACGACATGGTGTTAAAAAACTAGATGAATTTTTTAGAAATTTGTTTTTTTATTCAAGGTAATCAAGTCATGTATTTATGAGAAAGCTATTCTCAAACAATTTTTATCATAAGACTTCTTATAGAAAATATAAGCACATACACTTAATGAAGAAATTTTATTATTATTTTTTAATGGGGTTTTGCCTCTAACTCACCAGTATGTATTCTTTCGTGGCGAATCATAGCTGATCTCGTAGGGAACCATTTTTCACAAATTCCACAACTGAAACCTCTCTGTTGCATATGGACAGAAGCATGTCTCCTCAGTTGAATTCTTCTAGCAAAAGCCTTTGGGCATTCCGGACACTGGAATATTTTCAACTCCCCATCGTCATTTACTTCCGCTGTTGAAACATCAGGTATTTCAGCCATTTCAGGCTCATCCTCTGTCATAAGCTCCATAACTATAACAGAACCATCCGCTGTAGTAACTTGAACTTGGGTGGGTTTTCCCACTTGTTGGTCGACTTTTAACTGAAGAGCGCCTTGAATATTCAAACTAGGGTGTTGTGATAATGTAGTCTTGACTGCTTCAGCAATAGCTTCCAAATCTTGATCCTCTAATGTCTGATTTGTTCCTGTTCCTTCGATTTCATCATTTTGCATTATGAAAATTGTGTCTGGTTCGGCTTCTTCCTATAAAATAATTTGATTTACTAACAAAATAAGTCACAACGAATCAATCAACACGCAAAAACTTATAGCGTTGCACAATTATGTCAAATTCCTTAACAATATTAGTCAATGGTCTTGTCAATAGATGATATACTCACTGTTACTTGTTCTAAAGCTTCAGTATCAATTGTAGGTAATTCCTTCTTGAGACTGAGTTGCGAAAGCGTGCAAGCTTCTTTGCTTCCTTCCTCAACATCAGGGGGAAGTGTTATATTCTCTGGATCATCCTCCGGTTCCGGATCTGGCTGAATATAAGCTACTTGAGCTACTCCTACCAGATCTTGCTCTGTACTATGTTCTGTAACTTCCATTCCTTCACTTGCCGGTTCTTCAGCACCTGATGGTGTTTCAGTAGATTCTTCGAGCACCTCTGTGGTTAATTGCGTCAAATCTTGAGTCCCCAATTTCTCCTGGAGGTCTTTTAAATGTTGCCTTAGTTTCAAGTCGGAATTTTCACATTTTTTGCGGAAGGTATATGATTTATCCAATTGATATCTACATGGGTGGCAAATTTTATTTGGTAGACCATCTCCCTCGAAGACCTCAAAAATTACAATTTTATTAATTCTGACAATGTAATTTTACAACTAGAGCACAATAGAGTTTCGAATTTACTAAAGATTCAAATACATATCATGATTTAAAATAAAGAAATATCAAGTCCAGTTTATTTTAATCCACTCTCACCTTCTCGTTTAGTAGGAAGATATACCGAAACTTTTCTTTCAAATTTCGTAATAAGGAAGTGTTGATTATACACACTACATAAGAAAAAGGTAGGTAACTAACCGACTTAAGCCTGGAATCGATTTTAAAAACGTAAAGTAGTAAACTGCACTTACCTCCAAAGCGACGCAAGCCATGATTCGCAGAGTGAGCGGGACGGGGTCTTCATTGTTAAATATCGGCACCAATTCATCCTCCTTGGCCATGCAAAGCCTGCACAATTCGTTCAAATCAATAATAACTTCCTGCTGTTCGCCCGGTTTTTTTCGGCTATAGGTTTTCATTTTTCTTCGTGTTTATAGCGTTTCGGTAAGCTAGTTTCCTATATTGCCTTCAGCCCAGGTGAACAACATGGACGCGCACTACTTTATCATGACGGTTGACAAACGCGGGGGTAGGTGCGCGCGCAGTTTGCGTTGTTACCGAGCAGAAACGGCGGGATATTTGAATCGCGCATCCGGAATGTCCTTATTTTAATCGAGATTCGAAGGCTTCGAAGATAAAGATAAGCTATCGGATTATTATTTCTAACGGGCTATTTTCAATATTGTCAAAACAAATTTTATAAATACGGCAGATCCATCGCCAAGTAGCTAAAAATAAGAGGTCCAGACCACGCCTACAAGAAGTTGGCGTATATTCAGCTAAATTACAAACGCTTTAATGAAATTAACCGTTTTAAATGAAGGAACTAATTATTGGGCGATTATTTTGGCAGGATTTTTGATACACAATATGGTTTATTGTAGCTAGATTTCGATTGAACCAAACCTATTTTGAAATTGGCAACAGTTTTCGTTTATTTATCGAGGAATATGATTTGCGTGTGATTACTGCCATAAATTTGCGCTAGTGTTGGTAATAAGTTCCATGTGTGCATTTTTTGGTTTCCTTCTAATCCACTGGCGTTTTTCCAACTACCGTCGGGCATTTGTTACAAGGTTTTGTAATTTTTGACTGTTACCTATACCCACAGTTGCAAAACTGTGACTATACTTTACGCTTTTGAATTTCAAATTCGAACGATAAATCAAATACCTTTGATTTGCTAGTTGAATTGTAAACATTTGACTATATAGTGTGCGCCAAAAGTAAGGCACAAATCCTGAAACAGGTCGATTTTTATTTTCGATTGTACAATTTTTTCGGCAACTTACCCCTCGATTTTTTTAATAAAACAAATAGGTACCTTTGTCATACTTCAAATGGAAGAGTTTTGAATACCCGCTCCAACGGTATAAAAAATATTGAATTCCGACTTAATTTTTTTGATATTCAATTTTTATTTTTATTATATCAGTGTTGAAAATATAGAATGAACTGAATGACATGCTAATTTTTCATTTTTGCCAAAAAATCTAGAATAAGTCGATTTTTAATTTCAATTCTACATATTTTTTTTTTCCAGGAGATAATTTTTTTTATTTCAACCACTTATCCCCTACAAACTACCCCTAATATTTTCAATATTTCAATATGTACATCATATGAAAGACATTCTAATTACCTATTCATTTGTGTATTTGTTTTTGTGTTCTGATTATTAATTTTTGAGATATTCATTTTTCAAATTATAAATAATTGAATTTCATCATTTTGAAAATAAAAAATCAATATCTCATAAACTAATTATTAGAATACAAACACAAATACGGCATTGAATAGGTAATTTTAATGTCTTTCATATGAAATGCAAAAAGCTCTTTCGATTGAAAAGTTGTTGATAAAAATATTAATAATTTTCTGGGAAAAATTATCTAGAATCAAAATTAAAAATCGACCTGTTCGAGATTTTTCGACGAAAATGAAAATATACATGGCATTGAGTTTATTCCATATTTCCAACACATACATATAATTGAATTAAAAATTGAATATCTCGAAAATTGTACGTCGGAATTCAATATTTTTTATATCGTTGGAAAGGGTATTCATAACCCTTTCATAACAAAAGTATTTGTTCTATTTAAAAACATCGAGGGGTAAGTTGCACTGCGGGAAAGGGGGTGAAATTGAAAATGTTTTTTCAAAAAAAAATTGTGAATTTAAAAATAAAAATCCTCTATAAGGATTTTGGGATTAAATTCCTCATTTTTGGAAAAATGAATTTGTGCCTTACTTTTAGCGCTCTCTGTATAAATTTCAATAATTAGTGGAGTCAATACAGATAAAAATAAACTATTATTTCAGAAAAACTAAGAGTCTTGTATTGATATAAGTCCATTAGATCTATTTAGTTTTATCATTGATTATATATGGTAATTACGTTAGTATATATAATCAATGGTTTTATGTAGAAAACTTCTAATGATAGATTTCGCCGATAATTGTTCATCAATTATTTAAAGAATCAAAACTTTTTTTTATAAACAAATTTGAAAATCGCAGAAAATACTCCATTTTTATCCTCCACAAAACAAAACTAATGTAAAATGACTGATGGAAAATGGCGGATCGTTACATTGCTCGAAAATTCCTATAACAAACTTTGTACAACTATTACACATCCAAAAATATTAAGAAAAGCTGTGCTGTCATAATAAAATACTAATTCTCGTTATGTTTTTTATTTTTGTAATAGCAGGTCATATTTAGAACCTATCTCAACCCATCCTCAGATACAGCGTACATGTACAGGGTGTCAGCCCAGGAAACCAAGAACTGTATAAAAATGGTATAAAAGTGGTATAGACATTTAAAACACGTATATGATCTATGT
>JAUIMX010000648.1:0-11312 GCA_033557805.1 Phaenonotum sp. SLE1380 | reverse complement strand
TTTCCCTATTTAGTAAAGAAAGATAATACCACTTCCGGTCAAACCGGAAGTTCATACAACTTGAAATTATTTTAGATGAATGTCCCCCTTGCAGTCATATAAGACTCATAAGTTCATTTTACTTCATAATTATCAGTTCCTCATATAATTTTGGGTGGAAAGTTGCCGTGAACACCCGATATATGAAACTGAGATATTCTTGACCGATAACTTTTCGTCTTGAGTCAAGAATACTTTTCCCTCAGTGTATTAGATTTTACATATTTTTGGTTTAACAAAATAATGGCTCATAGTTTGATTGCATCATAATGGAGACCGTGTAACTCACTGCTCAAATAAATAAAATAGTTATCAATATTTATTGAAAAAAGTTTAAGTTCATTTTCTACACATATACTTCACATTTAAGTAACTCTCAACGCGACCATAACCCGAAATGCTATGCAAAACGGGCATGCTCATTGCTACTTTCACTTGAATAAGAACGATGATGATTTGAATCTAAAGTCGTTATGAAAAAGGATTTTTCTTAATCAATGTCTGGAATACTACATATTCTCTAAAAAAAATTTTGCTGGAATTTTTTTTACACATCATTGTTGCAAATGTAATTGGAAGACTTTCAAATTTGCAAAAATCTCCCTATGTGGTCTATTCTCGACGCTTGTCGACTAATTGTCCATCAAGTAAAAGCCATTTTTCCAGTTGATAAATGCCTATTCCGAGTCGCCAAATGGTGTTTGACAATCTCGAGAATGGATGCCATCATTTGAACTCAAATACAAATAGATAATCGACATATATCAACTACAAAATAACTTTAAAATGATAGACAATCAGTTGACAAACGTCGAGAATAGACCCCAATGTGAGGGTGACTCGTCAAAATCGTCGAAACGAAAACGAAAGTCTTGTTTTATTTAGTGCTATTCTATAATTTATTCCAGGAACTATAAATTAATTTTATTATTGGGAAAGATGGGAAGCATTGCCTACTCATTAATTACAGATTGAGAATTTAAATGATTATAGTCGCCATAGAAATGTCAGTGGGTAGTCTGTCTCCGCACAGGCGTGTCCCTTCAAGGTCCGTGATAATTAATTTATAATTGAGCTGCTAATACGGTTGTAAATTATGCGCATAGTTTTGTCAACGCGACACTAAAATGTGTGAAAATATGGAAAGCCTTTAAATCAAGAAAAATCCAATGTAATTCACCCTTACAAATTCAGTAATCGACCTTAATTTTACTTTAATAACATAACGGCTTCTTGCAATAAATTAATTTTGTATAGGAAAAAAAGTAATAAAAATAAATGAACGCGAAGGTTTTTATTCAATAGCTCACAAAGATCGGCGAAATCATTCACTGTGAACATTACGCTGCAGTGAGTCTGCCATATTCTTAATGAAAAATTATTCACGAGGTTCTAAGTTCAAGGTCTTGAGTATAGTAAGAAGCTAACGGAAAGATTATACGGTTAATAGAACAACTAACTTATCTGCTTAACAATTAGGTGATGTTTTGTTTACGTTTATTTTTAGTCGCGATGTTTACTCCTTAGCTCTTTGAACTGTAATAATAATTAGCGGAAGCTCGACTAAGTACTTATCCTTATGCATGACATAGTTTTTCATTTATAAGGACTCAATTTATCAAAAAGGTCGATGCATATCCCGCAGGGAATTGATAAAAATTTCTAACAGACTAACGCCCGGATACACCAACACTAATTTTTCCTAATTTTGAAAGTTAATTCGTCCAAATTGCCGAATTAGTGTTAAATTAACCTACAAATTTTGATTGATCAGAATCTTGATATTGTCAATTGTAAATAAATCTGAATGATACTTGACTTCCCCAGAATTATTTCAATAATAAATAAATCCACTGTGTCCAAAATAAAAATGAATACAACATAGGAAGTATGCATATACGCTAAACGTCAACATTAGCTGATTTTTTCTGGTGGAACAAATGAACTTCAATGTGGAAATTAAAGTTAAATTGAAATTAGTAAATTTTAATTTAACATAATTTTTGCTTCAGCCGGTACCCCAGTGAAATGAATTAGTATTGATGATATTCATTCTTTGGTTAGATTGGATTAGCTTTGTGTTTTGATATGAATAAATCCATCGTTCCAATAGATTATTATCTGGATTTATTGAAGTGATTGAAATCTTTCAATAATGATGGATAACTGGTAGCAATGGCTTAATTTTTCCTTTGGTATACTTTGGTTTACTTTTTTACATTTTGCTGAATCAGTTCGGCAATACCTCTTATAATTTGATGTAGATTACAATCCCTAATTCCTTTGTAATGTCATAAAAAAATTTCTGTCATTAATTGGTAATAATAATAAGAGACTTTATTACGATAAAGTAACATACAAATAAATATACAAATCAATTGTCATAAATTGTCGCAAATGACGAATTTCAGAATACCGAATAACCGAATAAACAATTCGATAAATAAAAAATAAAAGAATACTTATTTATCAATTTTATTTAGATTTTAATATACCGGATGACCATAATCATCCTCCTTTTGTTCTAAACACGTTTAATTTTAATAAAACAAAAATTTTAGACTTAGAAAATAATTATTAAAAAGACTCATTTCGGAAATCATAAATATCGTCATTATTTTAATACATGTAACTATAAAACAGATACACAATTTTTTCAAACAAATATAATGAAATTTTGGGTGAAAATTTTCTCATTTAATTTGTTGAGTGGTTTAATTTTGGTATTCAAAAAAGAAAAATAAACAACATTCCGTTAATAATAAGTATATTTGATATTTGATTTCAGTAATAAGAATGAAAAATAATAGATTATCCAAATATTCTTATAACCATTTGAAGTCAATTTTTATTTTTAATTTTGCAAACAATTTCCATTTTAATTCATCCCAAAGAAGACAACTATAATTGTCGCAATGTAGATTATTACATTGAAATAAAGTTATGATTATATAAAAAAACACCTTAACTAAACAAAAGGTTATATTACTAAACCTACATGGAAGAACCTCAATCGACAATCTACCTATTTTGGTAACTACAACAAACGTCAATTGAAAACGACACATTTTTTTAGAACCCAAAGAAAGCCACCCAAAATTCAATGTTGCTAATGAAGATAAAATACCAAAATCTTCTATTGAGGACATAGTATATGAATTAATGTATCAAGAGAAGCTCGATTGGTATTGGAACAACATAAATTTAAAGCCTATCGTGCCTATATCATCGGCAACAAACTCAAAATGATATTGTTTGAAGGTTCACAGTACGTTGAAAGTTACATGAACCATGTTAATGTTATCGAAAAGATAAGTTTTTATAGATTAAATAGATATTATTGGTGTATACCTTAGGTAACCAAGTCTGATTATCTTAAGAAAATAGATTCCGACCACTTACGGAGACCAGTCAACTAAACTAACTTTTTACAGAAGATTGAGCGGATTTCTGCAGACTGTCCTGCGGTAACTTAACGGTTTAGAAAAACCAAACAAACCTTAACGTAACCTGAAAACAAGTTACGTACACTATTACAATAGCGTTGGATAATTTAATTTAAAATCTCTATTTCCCATCGAGAACTGGATGACATTTCTTTTAATTGTTAAGTTCAAGGTATTCGTTTAAAAAATTTGCATTGCATAAGTTATCCAAGCACACGCGAACAAAAGCGAAAGTTCAGATACTCATCCATTGCAACAAATTACAATAATGCTGGTAGAATAGAAATTGCGTAAATGTAACTAAAAATCTGTATCATCGGAGGCCTTCATATTCAAACATGAGATAATATCATTGTTGAACATTTCCCTGAATCGTTTTAATCGGGGCGCATTCTAAAGGTGCGTTCTCACGACTTTCTTCTCAAATTATAAAGAATTTCGATTCGTGAATCTCACCTGCAGTACCATCCGATTGTTCTGGAAGCTTCCAAAGTAAATTTAATTAAACCAAACCATTGTTTCAATTCATTTATATCTAGTTGACAAGGACTTGATGAATTTACGATGGGCATTTTTTTCATCCATCAAACAAATTATAAAACTAGCGAACGTATATAAACAGGTTTCTAAATGTTATGGGTTAAAATGTGCAACTTCATTTTGCAAGAGATTACCTATAGTTTCGATCATAAAATGTGTCTTGTATAAATTAATCTCCTCGCAACATGAGGAAATACTTTTCCATCTCATAAATTCAAAGTTTAAATAAGAGGGCGTGAATTAGTTACGGTAATTGGCAAATTAATTAGTTTCTTATCTTCGGTTGTCTGGCAAGTCGATTTCCTTTAAAGTATAAAGATATGCAGCCAAACTACTTTTCTTCCAAATTGATTTACGTTTAGGTGGCCTAAGTATATTTTTAGTGGGAGTGCAGCAGTTAACATTAATTTTTTTTTAAGAAAATAAAGAGTGATTTGTAAATATAAACGACTAGGTACTAGCACGTTCTCTTTATAGGAATAATTTATTAATCGACTTCATCCAGAAACTGGTATCAGTTGAAAAACGCTAAGCGAAACTCTAATACATTCCATCTCAGCTGCTCAGTTAGTGTTTGAAAAGGTTGATGTGGATATGTTATGGACCAAGTTATAAATTCGGGCATCTTTCGTAAACCCGGGCATTATGAATATTGACCAGTTACTTTGGGCAAAGTGAATAGTTATGATTTGAACTTCCTTATTTATCACATCGCCCAGACATTACGAATATTGCCCTGTGGTCTTCGTAGTTAGTCGTTAGTGTATTTGTTACTAGTTTGTCCGAGGATAAACTCTTGTGTCCTAAGCGAGTCAGACCAAACTAGTTTATCCTAGGCTAAACAAGTTTGACCTGTACTGCTTCAGGACAAACTTTTTTGGCCTAGGCCAAACTAGTTTATTCTGAAATCGTGTTCTGTCGGTAACATATGTACTTATTGAGAAGGCAAATTTCATACCATGCGACGGTGAAATTCTAGGAAAACTTGATTCTCTCGTAGGCCCAAACCAAACCATTTGAATGTCAGTTGTCAACGAAAAAATTCTAACCCAAACCATTTGAATGCCGGATGTCAAGAAAAAAATCCCAACCCAAACCATTTGAATGACAGTTGTCAAGAAAAAATCCCAACCCAAATCAAAGTTTTTGAATGATAGTAGACCACATAGACATGCGCAACTGGCAGTCGTTCTGCTGACTATGCGTTTTGCTGGCAATGCGATCTACTAACTAAGCGGTCTACTGCGTATGCGATTTGCTGGCAATGCGATCGAATGTCTATGCGGTCTACTGTTGTTCAAAAGGTTTGGTTTTGGTTAGCATTTTTTTTTTCTTGACAACTGACATTCAAATGGTTTGGTTTGGGTTGGAAATTTTTTCTTGACAACTGGCATTTAAATGGTTTGGTTTGGGTTTGGTTTTTTTCTTGCCTTTTTAGAGCATAGTACTGTTTATTTTGTTACTTGCGACGATTCTATGAGTTCGTCATAGGCCTGGCAAACTAGTAAAGTCCATTTATTTCAAGTTTTTATTATCATTGTTCACTCATTGAAATAAAAATTTGAATAATAAAATCTGGTTTTAATCACTCTGCCCAATAGGTGATGGTTATTATAAATAATGCTCGGGCAAATTGATTATTTCAAGAATTATTATTACATTGCCCTCTCATATTGGGCGTTTTTCAAACTGTCCGGGCATTATTCATAATCCCTTATTATTCACTTGGTAAATAACAGATAAACTTTTTCTCCACGGTGCATTTCGTATTCGAAAGCATTTTATGTTAGATTTTTTCTAGATTTTTTGGTCCAAAAATTGAAGTGCGTGTTGCGTTCGATGGCGTGTTACATTGAGAGAAACACTGTATATTTTTGCTGCTTTTGTTGTTGCGCAATAAATTTACATTTTGAGAAACTCCATATTATAATGTTCCAAGTCACACTTCAAGTCTAGTATCGAAAAAAATCTATTTTACTATGGTGGTCACTTTTATTCAATTCTATAAACTTTATTGTGTTGCAACATATACTTACAAGTCAAATACAGCTTGCAAAATGAAAGGACCAAGTTCAAAGTTGCCAGTAGCGCAGCGCTTGCTCTTCCACTTGACCAGATATACTTAAAATATCGTCGCAAACCAGCAATTAAAATATAATCGCAAAAAAATCTTTTAATTTATCACACAGCTATTTCTCAACAACATCCAAATCACTTTTTTTTGTTAATTTATATAGTGCCACTCCTTTCGCCCATCGGACCTATTGGGCGCTTTCTAAATTAATACTAACCTACAGTTCTTATCCTGACAAGGCATATGAATCACATTTTATTGAATTGCAAAGCTTGGCCAAATGAAATAACTGGAAGCATGTCAACAACATCCTCTGCCAGTTGGATAATAATAAATCAAAAACTATACACACCTGAACTTAACAAAAAACGAATTCAAAATATTGAATATAAATTATTCATTTTATGTAGAAAAAACGAAAGCACTTACTTGTATATTTATCTATTTATCTTCAAATTAATTGAATAGCTACATGTTTAGGTGAGGCTCACCTCTGACTATTATCAGGTCACGATTTAGAAGTTGTAACTTGAAAAAACTTCACATGAAAATTGAGATAGAAACCAAGTTAAAAAGATCCACAGATTTCTATGTTTGAAATAATCAAACTAGTAAATTTGAAAAGTTACAGTAGCGGCAACTAACACATAGAAATGGATAGAGGAAGATTTATTATTTGTTAAATAATCTCCACCAACAATGCAGAGAAAAACCTTTTTTTTTGCCTCGGGCTCGGTGCCCATGTCATCGGTTTATATGCTAGTCTACGGCTCTTATCCTGCGAAGATAGGACGATTCTCCCGTCCGGAATATGTCCTATACTTCGCCGGGGTTTGAACAAAGCCGCCCCGGTACCACTGGAATAGTTGTACTGACGGACTCGATACTCTACTCGCAGCGCCACCGAGGTCGGTAGAGAAAAACCTGAATATCAAAAATTACAACAATTTACTTCTTAGCAAATTCGAACTATTGAAATAGAAATCGCTTCAACTAAAAGCATGTAATTAGAGAGTTCGTTTACAAATTAATTTTTAAATTGGTACAAAGGTCGTGAAATAGCATTCTTTGCGGATTAGCATACATATAGTCTCATATTATAGTGTTCTAAAAGCAAAATGTAGAATTATTGAATATACAAATGAGGATATTTGGGACGCGGTAACTGTACGCGCCATAAATTTTATTTCTCTTTCTATGGAGTATGAATAGCTGTACATTGGCGAGTTGACTGTTGCATTTGTTTTAACTAATAATTGTTGCAGTTCTTGAGCGTTCTTAAGGCATTTAACGCGTAGGTCTGCAATGCCATCATAATATCCTTTCTACAGGATACTGATCATTCCAGCATTAATTTAATGGAGTCATTAGATAGGAACGATTTATTATCTTGTTCTGGGAGCGATGAAAAATAAGAAACAATTATTTTATATTGGTTATCACGTTAGGCCAAGCAACGCACTTCAATGGAATTTCAAACAATAAACAATGAATATCTGTATTTGTTTTACTAGTTAGAAAAAGTAAGAGAATCAGTACAGTCATCAAACCAACTCTCAAAATAAACCAAACTATATAATTATGTCAAAGTTTTAACCGTTTCCGATTCAAGCCTCACTTGATCTATTCTTGAAAGCAGAGGATGCAAATGATTTTTGCTTTAACGGAAAGATATAATTTCAGTTGAAATTATGCTGAGCCATTACCTAATGCCGTAGATTTCGGATTTCCGTTACACGTTTTTGTTGTTTACCAAAATATCTTAATATTTTGACATGGTTTCCACCTTGATTAAATCTCGAAAGAATTCAAGACAAAAACTTGTCTCACTTTAAAATTTCGTATAATAGGTTAATGTCAATTATGATTTTTTACTCCAACTGCTGGTTGTTTTGGAAATAAAAAAAGATATCAATTTTTAATATTAAAAACTACAACAAATATGCTAGAAATATTATTTTGATTTTGGCAACCTTTCGTGATTATTATATACCAAATCGTGACAATGGGATGCATCGGAGAGTATGTCAAAGTTTTCGGATCAAAGAAGTCACCCAAAGGTGTTAAAAATGATGACTCACTCCCTCAACCTCTCAAACACTTCCTTGAAAACAATGTGTTCCTTGATTTCGACTCGAGAATCGTGATATTAACACAATTAGTGAAGAATATCGGGGTCAGAGATAATCAAACTTATTCTTGAACGTTTTCAGTCTAAAATACAATTGCTTGATAGGTTGAAATTATTAGATTTAAATTGGTAATAAATACCTTACGAAAGCTGTTGGGTAAGAGTTTTAAGGTATTAAATTTGCCTGTTTTATTTTATGAAGAATTGTAGGCCTTCACACTATATCCTGAGTAACATCTCAATGTCATCTAGATTAAAATAATAATAACAGGTGCGGTGGTACCAATATCCGCACTTTCATTTCATAATTCCAAGTCAATGTCTTTGATTCTAAAATCAAGTTGTATATGACCATTTGATTTTTGATAATTAATAACATTGGCAGCTTTATTTTGCGTAAATGACTATGAGTGATTTAATAGATATTTGAAATGATGTGTTCCTGAGAGAACATTTCATGAATACATACTAATAAATATGGTTAGTACCAGAAAGCTGTTTTGGAGTTTTTCAAGATAATTATAGTTATATCAGTAATTCCTTGCTAGATGGTACACCTTCATCACTTATACGAATTTCAACTATAGATATACCAAGTTGGTTCCCGATTAGTCCGTTCTCCTCATGGAGCTATAGGTCCATGGTTCTCGTACTATTTAATATGATGTGTCTAAGCTGTCGTTGGAAATTTATAACAATTTTGTCATTTTATTTAGAACAAAACATTTAAATGACTGGAAAAATAATACGCTCAAAACAATAACAAGACATATCAACAAATATTATTGAATTTAGTTGAATCATAGACATCTGTGGTTGAATTCTGCGTGTATAAAGAAATGAGGAGTTAGAAACGATGGTTTAATTTCAGTTATTTCACCAATTTTTGTTCACTAGAATTAATCTTTGTGTTTCTTTTAAATAAATCACCCAACATTAAGCAAATACTTAAAAATAAATTCAACAAAATAATAGATTGATGAATAAAGAAATATAAAACGGATTTTCATAATATAATAAAAACAAAATCTTTTCGATTCACTCCTTTGCACCTCGAAGAGAAAACTTGCAAATCAAATCTCAATGCTCAGGCATGTATGTAAGCCCGTTTCAACAACAATAAAATAGGATAAAAAGTAAATTCCATAAAGTAAATATCCGGTTTAGTGTACATTTCAGACGTGTAGATAGCGTCTACGCTAGGAAAAGCTATTTTCTATGATAGGCTCGGCTCGAAAATACGCGGCGCGGTGAAAGTTTAATGGAAATATGCCCGTGGATAAAAAGTTGCTTGTAATTAAATCCAAAATCATATCAATCTGAAGGCTTTTAAAAACTACAACAGAACGAGCATAGGCATACATTTTTGAGAACTCAGTAACCTACAAACCTGTCGGTTGTTTTTTATGCTGGAAATATTTAGGACGTACGGCGGAGATGGTATGCAAAAAAAACACGGCGTAACCAGTTTCATCTTTGGTGTTGTAATTCAGCTTCATTTTTCAAATTGGATATCAAAATTAAAATTTTAACCGAGATTCCTTAATTTTGGTCTCACTCTGAAAGATATTATTATTATTATACTCAATAAACATTTTTAATTAGTTATATAAGCAATATTTTTTAATGAAATTCGTATTTATTGGTTGAACAAGTCATATTATATTTACTTATTTAAAATGTACATAGAGCAACAGTAAATTTATTCATATCCAACAATTGGCAGGGAAAATAAAGACTGAAGCTTGGAAAAAATTGAACATTCCATTGCAACGTATGCAAAAGCTCATGAAATATGAAAAATATTTATTTATTTTTATTATTATTGTTGAAAAGGCCTTGCGGTATCGATGCTTATATGGCCCATATGGTTAGTTTTGGTTGGCTACCTGTTTTGGTGTCATCAAATCCATTTGAAAAATATACACATATATTAGTACTGTTTCGATTATTATGATGCAAAGATAGTTTCGTTTGATGTAAAGCTCAACTTTGGTAGATAACTGAAGGATCTCACTCCCTTTGTTGTAACTCTCCTTTTTCTGTTTTTTTTTTTATAAACTCTATGAATTTCGATGAATTACATTAAGGAAATGACAAAATAGAATAGGCATTTAACATCTCGAATTATGAGACAAATCCTGTGTTTCATCATTATATAAAATATTGAGAATAATGTTCCCTTGATAAACAAAATATTTTCAAATCATCTATTGAATTAAAATTGTAAATATGTTGCAGGTAGTCACAATATCAACATCAAATAAAAACTAGCTTTGAATGTGGACATAACAATTGGTCCAAGGGCAATAAAGCTTTTTATATAGATTTGTATAGCGCCACCTTTTCGCCATTGTGGGTGTATTGGATGTTTTCTAGCCCTATATTTTCCTCCGGTCTAATAATAATAACCGAGATTTCCTATAGAAATAATTTCGGCAATTAGCTGGTTTCGAACTGGAGACAGTCTGACTGCCGAGAGCATACAGCTACAGGCCACTATAACAATTAAACTTTGATGTTAATGGTTTAAAATGATTTCATTATTCAACGAGCTTTCGATCAATTACTATCAGTTATCATGGTGTCTTGAGATATGAAATTCTACTGTTCATATTACAATACACCATGATAATCTGGTTGACTAAAAACTTATTGAATAAAGAAATATTTAAAAACTGCCTTCGGTTAAATAAATATCCATAACAACTATGTAGAGCTAGTTCCTTCATCACAAAGTAGAGTCTAAAATACTTCTTTTTCTCATCAGAAATAAAACTTTCTTGGAAAAATGTGTCCCTATAAAATCTTTATGTCTACATAAAAGCTACAAACAAAATTTTTGGTTGCGAAGATAATAATTTGAAAGTAAAACTTTTCACTTAAGTTGCTCTGATTTCATAGAATGAAAAGTTTTGCCCATTATACCTAAATCAATACCACATCCGCAGTCCAGTTATACCCAAACAGCACAGTACGTACATTGTACGTACATTTTGAATCCTATTTAGGTCCTTACGTCCTTGGCCAGAAAAGTACAAATACTGTACGTACACTGTACGTACAATAATGTACGTATATT
>JAUIMX010000647.1:0-11312 GCA_033557805.1 Phaenonotum sp. SLE1380 | reverse complement strand
TCATTTCCGGTTTAACCGGAAGTGACAAAAGAACAAAAATATTTTATTTTGAAAGATTACATGCTGAAACCCCTGGTCGCTGAATTTCAGCTCAAAATAATGATGGGAACCTTGAGAACTTTTAATGAACGGTTTACGTGAGACACCCTGTATACATTAATACTCAATATTTCAATTTGAGCAGCGATGTGAATCGTATACATGAGATGTTGATAGATGTACAGTATATTGAGAAACACTTGTTTGTGTGCTCAGAATTGTTTCAGCGTTCTCAGAATATATATTCTTCGTACTCATTGAATCTGTTACTGTTTCAAGAGATCAAATAACCATTTTTTAAGGTAAATAAACGTAGGTTTTACATCCTGAACACCTTCACCATATTGTTCAGTTTCACAAATCTATTACAATATTTTCAGGAAGCCGTGAAAATTTGTTTTTCACAACAGCTTGCTTATTGTCATGCGTGTATCATTCGTGCTATCATCTCTCACTATGAACCTTGTAAACACGATTATCAGAATCTTCCTTCTCATCTTCACATAAGGTTGGGAATTATAGCCCGAATTTTTATTCCCTATTTATTTATTTTGTTTATAAATACGAAAACCACTTCTTGAATGTAAGAAACTTATGGGTGCTTTTCAGGTATGATTACTAGTCACGATAAAAATATTGAATTATTGTTTTCGAATGTTTGATATTTTCAGGGTTTTGTGGTTCTTGGTTTCATAAAATTATTTTCTCTCGGGAATGATTATTCTCAACAGATCTTTAAAATCAAACCACTTCAAGAAATTGCAACTGGAAGCTGAGTGAATTTATAGAGTTCATTTTCTTTTCCAATAGAGTCAGCTATTCAATAATAGCTTCTTTATTTTCACATCAAGCCCTGATATGTCCGATAATGGCATTGAAAGGTTTCTTTAATAATTCACGGAAAGGCAACTAAGGAACACCATTTGGACAGAGGGTAACTAATGAAGCAATAAAAAGCAACTCACTTATCTCTCCAGGGCTCACAGAAGGACCTTTGTCACCTTTAGTCCTCCTAACCTGCTGACTGTGTTCATATTGCTCGATATATGACGCTCCTTTGGGTATTTGTCCTTCTGGAAGTTGGAGGAGTACGTTATATCAATTTGTGTAACAGATTTATGAATGTGGGAAGTCTACTTGCCTCTGGCCTTCTGTAGGAGGGTGATGGTGGGGTTTTGCGCCCTGGGGAGTCGCGGCGTCTGAAACTCCTGAAACCCTGTAGCTGGAGCAGAATAACTCGTTGGTAAACGCTTCTCTAGCGAAGAAGCTAAAGCTATCCCTATATCGCTACTTGAATCCGGACTTTTCCAAGGCGGTTCTATCGGCGTTGAGTCTGCAGACCCCTGCATATTTCAAAAGGAAATTAATTAAAATGATGTTTTTATCGGGAAAGTGTACTATGTTCAGGAATCAATTTGAATCCCAGTTATAGGACGAAGCAGACGTTCGTATTTTGAGAAACAAGCTTTTTTTGTAATCAAGTGATTGTCTACATAATTAATTTTTGTGGAGAATTGCAAGAGCGTATTTTTAAGAGTTATTATTTAGTAGGAAGTTATAGTATATTATTTTATAAATGTCTAATTGGACACTTTTTAGCGTGAGCCACTGTTTGACAAAATATTGTACTCCAAAAAGTATCACTCTTGCTTCGCGTTAAAGATACTATTTTTTTTTTCAAACGTCCAAATTAGTTCTTCAAAATATTAGGATGTCGAATGTTTCCAAAATAGTGAACATGTGGCAGCGCATTTTTTGGAAAATTATAGCAGTTAGTGATAAGTTCATGGAGCTAAATAAAACCCAAATTTTAAAAATGTTTCATAAAATGCCTGATTAAGTAGAAGATGAAACAGTATTGCAATATTATTCCCTGGTTCTAATACAGTAACAATTTTTGCGTAATTTTATTTGCGAATATTAAAGATATACAGGGTGTTTTAATATATCCAAATGAGTAGATTATGTTCCAAACAGAGAACTATATGTATACAAAAAATTGATATATACGAAAAGTTATGAAGCGAATAAATTATTTATTTCTTGAATAGAAACCTATGTATTTTATTGGATATTTCGTGAAATTTTTGTGCGATTTTGTCTAAAACATTACTACCGTGGAGTTGACAGTTTTCGGGATATTTCTTTTTTTTCGCCAAATTTTCGTTTTGCAATCATCACTTGATTTCTTGCTATTTCCAACCTTGGAAATGGTAGAAAACTAATTTTTAGTAGGATCAGTAAAGGAAGGTATGTAATAAAATATTACGTCGGTGTTTTTCAAAATGACACCGTATTGACCAGATAAATTTTTATCTATTTAGTGCTGTAATTTAGTAATTATAATATAATATATTTTTGAGACATTTTATCAAGTGGTTTGGAGGCTTCAACTTTTATTGCGAGTTTCCTTCATTTATCAGCAGGATTGTCCAAGTTATAATACCACAATGTGCCATGGAAACAATTGTGTCCTTACTATATCACACGCGAGCAATACGAAAAAATTAGGTGATGTTCGGAAAATTTTCTATATAACATGGTATATTCCGAAAACTATTAATATTAGCCTAGTTCAATTTTTTCATAAAATAATTGTTCGTTTTTATTTTAATAATGAGTAAGGTATAGGTACTGCATCAATGGAATTCCTTCATAGCTCAAAGTAAGTTGAAAAAGTAGCTTATAAAAATGGAACAATCTTTTCATACTTTTCGCATATGGTACTCTGTTTCAGAGATATGCTGCTCTGTCAGATAAATGGGACAATGATGTGTATGAGAGTGTATAGGTTTGTTTATTTCACGAGTATATTGAAATTTCGAGTAAAGAATTCCAGCATACATTTTTGATTTGACGTACGTAAAATCCGATTCAGAATTTTTTGTTGATTTTATTGATTCCGAATATAAATTTTACACGTATTCAAAATCAAATTCATGTTTGTTTTCGTTTGCATGTTTTACTAGGGCCGTGTTTTTATTGTTTACATCCCTAATTGAATATTTATGTGCATATATTTTTTCATAATCACTGTGATATTTGCTTTATTTATGCGTCTGGACACTTTTTATATTGGATTATATAAATTAGTTTAGGGAGCATCCATGAATTACGCAAGGATTTTAGGGGGGAGGGGGTGTATTCAAAAATCTTAGGGTTTCTTATGATGGAGGAAGAGGGGGCTGCGATAAATCTTACGTAAAATACCTCTTTAAAAATATTTCAAAGAAAATCAAATTCTTAGAATTCCGAATGTAATACAGCCATTGTAAAAGTAAATTACTCAACCAAAGAAATAATATTGCAATATTTATATACAAAAGTTCTCTCGTGAAAATAAAATCAATATTTATGCCAAGGAAATACGATAGCTCAAAAAAATTTATCCTTCAATTTGAGAAAATTGAAGAAAAAAAGGAACCGACACGAAAAAGGAGAAAGAAAATCTCGATGAAGTCAAAAAAATTTATAGCTACTTTTTCTATCAATAAAAGCTTGAATTCAGTTACATTTTTATATGTTTCTGAATATGCCTTTGTTGGTGGACTTCAGAAAATTATGTTACAAATATTTCAATAACTTAGTTTTAGCGTTCTACTCGACAAAGGAAGATGAGTTCCCGACGAGGTACTTTCCACATTTGAGTCTGTTCAAAGCGTATAAATCTGCATATCCTAATTTAAAAGCGGGTAATGCGCAAGAAAAGTTGAACGAAATTTGGAAAAACATTTAAGAACATTGTGAGAGTGAAAAGTTTTGTAGAAAAATAAAAGTTATAGTTCTTGAAAAGATGATAAGACTTTTTTCATTTTTAAATATTTAATTAAAGGTTAGGTTTTATTTTAGCTCGTTTCACAAGCCAAAACTACTTTTGTTAATTTGACTTGTATCTGTGATATTAAATTTAAATGATTGAAAAATGTTATAATGTACGGTATTTGATTCAATACTACAATGTTACCAAAATTTATAGATGTAGAATCTTTTCTTCGAAAATTTCAATGACTTTAATTAGTACAAGTATATGTGGTACAAGTGAAAGCTTACTTGTGCCTTATAAATGTCCCATGCAATTGTGGACGAAACATCGGAAAATTTTAATTTTTCTCTTAATCTTACGTAAAATTTATATAGGGGGGGTTATTGAAAATCTTACTGAATCTTACATGGGGGAAAGGAGGGATCCAAAAATTATAAAAAATACCCTTACGTAATTTATGGATGCTCCCTTAATCGTTTTACCACGAAAAATTCTAGTTTTCTATTTTGAAACAGGAGTAAAAAGAGGAATTAGGGAAAGTACCGATATTTCAAACGATGAAAATACCATCAATTATGAAACAGACATTAGAATTTAAACAAAATATGTGCAAACATTTTGAAAAATTAGGAGTTTGTAAAAATTATCGTTATTTGAAATAAAAAATATGTTCATAATGCAAATTTAGTTTTTAGGAATCATTCGAGCGTTTCAAATCATTGAGAGTTCTTCTACAGTTTTGTAAGTAATGTTGGTATCTTGAATAATGAGAATATAATAAATAATTATTCATTACTGGAGCGAATTTGATAATATTCATAAATAATTTACCTAATTCTGTCAGATGAAGACTGAAGTTGAGCAATAGCTATAACAAGGCTTATTCAAATTCAAATTCAGATTAAAGTTGATAATTTAGATCTGGACTATACAGATAATCTTTATGTATATCAATTCTATTTCGTATTTTCTTTAGTGGTCTATTTGTTAATAAGTATTGAGTTTTTTGATCGTTTAAACCAATATAATAAATATAATTTTTTATTGTCTATACCTTATATTTCGCATTTGTTCAAATGCTTCTTCAGAGGGAAAAATAACTTTGACTATGTCAACGTTAGCTCTCTAGTTACATTATTATTCCAGTGAACTCTATCAGTTCATTGTATTAATCTAACGTGAATACTACAATGACAATAAGAGATGAAGAACAAAATTTATGATTGACTTCATCGAATAAACACGAAAGTTTACCGTAGTGTAAAGAATCGATTTCGTTAGCAGTTAATACATAACTCTAGCCAAAAGTAGTGTGAATACAGAGTGAGCCAAAATGATTTACCAACGTTCAAATTTCCCGCTAAGGAATGGCATTTTCATAGTTGGTATTTCTGTGGTCAAATTTCATCCATAGGCGCTCCGAAATAGCTTTCATTCCAAATAGGTTAGGTCCAAATACAAAGTAAATTTTAATTAATTAATTAGGGACCTTTTGAACTCAAAAGTTCAATTAGATAGTTATTTGTCGATTATCCATTTCTTTTATTGCTAAGTGAGAAGATATTTATGCAATAGACTTGTGCTTCAGGGAAAATAACAAACTTTCAAATGTTAGGAGCGCCACTGGAAACCCTGATTGATAGAGCAATATCCCTAACTTATTTCAAGCGGGAAATTCAAACGTCGGTCAATCATTTTGGCCCACTTTGTATGTTTATTCAAACACTCTGTATGTTTATTAAAATTTTGAGCTACTTGTTTGAAAAGCCAGGGAATACAATACATATCTGCATCGAATAGAGAAAGAATTATAACTTCACATGGAGAGGGTTTATCAAACCACCAAATACCAAATTGTCTTGAGATTCCTTGCACATCGGTAAGACGAATATCGAATCTTCACTAAGAAAGGGGTAATGTGAATTAACGGCGGAGAAGTGGTCGTCGTACTGCTACAGAATAACAGGAAGATTGCTATTTTGTTAATTTTGCATCTAGAAACCGAACAATTGCTGTCTCATGCATCCCAAGCCATTTTAATAGAACGTACCAACGTTTTGTTTTGAGTTCAACAATACGACGGACATTAAATTATGATAATTTGAAGCTCAGGCGACTTGTAAGAGTTCCTAGACTACTTTCAAGACGGGGTCGTTAAGGCTTTTTCAGCCCCTCAAGACACATAGTCATACGTCCACATTTGGACCAAGAACACAGGGATTGACTTTCACTACAATGTACAAACGTTCTTTTTTGGGATGAGACAAGGTGTAAAATAAGGAGTGATTCTGGACGGCACAGAATCTAGAGGTAACCAGGACAACAGACCAACTTGCTTTTGCGAAAGAACGAGTTGCTTATCAGAAATGAACTGTAATATTTTAAGGTGGTATAATGTATGGTCATCATGCACCAGTTATTCACATTCCTGAAGTTATTACCAGGATGCTATACGTCCAAAACATTATAGAACTAATTTTATATCCGTTGGGTAACTAAGTTGTATTTATGGACGACAAAACCCCATTGAATAACAGTGGTTGAATAAGTGCTGCAAGAGGGCAAATTGAGCAAATGAGTTGGCCAGCTAGCTCATGAGATATGAATCTAGTTGAGCACGTATAGGATATGATTGAAAGAGCAATTTGGAACGGACAGAATCATTCCATAACACATCAGGAGCTTAGAATTACGATTCCAAGAGAAAGGAACAATATTTATCAAGAATAAATTGATAGTTTATTTCTTGGAATGCACAGACGTGTTCCTATGTTGCTTGGAAATAGATGAAGAAGGCTCTTGTTCACTTTAAGTACTCACTGAGTGAGAGAGTGGTCTAGTGGTAGAGCGCTAGCACTACCGATTATATCACCTCGGGCACAGCTGGTTCAAACCCCGAACAATGTGTCCCTTTATTTATAATGAATTTACACCTTGTCAGGATAAGAACTGTAGGTTAGTATAGATTTAGAAAAGCGCTCAATAGGCCCATGAGGGCGAAAGAAGTGGCGCTATATAAATCGAAAAAAAAAGTATTCACTGAAATGGGCAAATTTTTGCTAGAAATCGATGTAATATCGTTCAGAACGATGTTTTGAATACTTTCAGGATAAGGCCGTAGTGAAATGGCCGAAAAATATTGAAAAAATGCGTGTTAAAACCTCCGAGTTTGAGGTTAAAACTCACAAAATTTGACATTTCTGTGGGTTGGTACTATAAATTTTGTATTTTGCCGCTATAAGTAGGCAACTTCTAATACACAATGCTTGGCATAGGTTTCAGCTTATGGTGACTCGGTTTCTAGGTTTAGTTTGGTTTTGTATAGTCATTTCTGCAAAGATCCTCACTTTATTCGCCATTTTGCCATTTTGGAACGTTTCTGTGAAGGTTTCAGGTAAAATGGATGTTTTTCTAGTGTGTACTCAAAGTGTACAATCATCGATAAAGAAATACAGCTTATTGAACTTATTCATATTGTTTGTAATCTCTTTTTTGAATATCTCTCTTCAATAGATATTAATTTGCACACAATTTGGAATTATTGTCATTTCAACGGAATATCAAGTGTTAAATGATGAAAGCTGTCGTAATAACAATGAAGTGTAGAACTCAGCTTATGCATTTATTTGAAGTTTATGATCTTATATTTGAAAATGAGAGTGGTCAACAATTTTGGCGGTATCTTCATAACAATAAATAAGAATTGTAGCTGAAGAGTTTTCTCATATATCCAATTTTAAGGAATGGAGTAGGGGCATGGGTCAAAACTAGGGCATAATCTATGTAGACACGGATTTAGTGGCACGGAATGATACTAGAAGTGCAGTTGGTTTTCATAAATATTGTTTTAATTTTAAATAAAAAACGCTTAAAATTTTTCGTGTGACGTCACTGGTATTACCACAAAGTTAGGAAACCAGACGCACTCATCTTAGACAAGGAGAAGCCACGCATACTACCATCTTTCTTCCACAAATTTAGATCATAGCTTCCATCTTTCTTCCTCAAACTTCCAATTTTTTTGACAGTTCAACAAAGCGTAGAAAGCCCTTGTTTACTGAATTTTGGGTAATGATTAAGGAAAGAATTTTCCTTACACTATCTGCCTGCCGGTATATGCGAAACGACACTAATTTCCACCGATCTGTTCTGGATGAACCTCCTTTTGACGAACATTCGTTTTGTGTCTGTAAATGGTGCAAGTTTTTTTAAAAGATGCTTATAGTGATTAGTGCGCGACTGGACATGATTCCTAGTATTATTTAAACAATACTTGCGAATGTCTGGTTAGTGAGGTGTGAATTTTTCTCGTTCATTGTCAAACCAAACTATGAACATACCCTCAAATTCAAATGGCTAAGTTTCGTTCACACATTTCATCATGGGAAATGACTAAATTTCAGTTTTTAACATTGTAAAGGTAGAAATCCTATCAAAATTTCAAGTATATTTTATAATAAAACTAATAAATGATACAATTTGCATTATTTTTTTTGTAAGTGCTGAAAAGAAGCGTAAAGTATGGAAGAAAAGTAAAACGTGTAAAGTGGATTTGATACAGCTGGAGTGAATGCCATTTAAACCCAATCAGAGCACTTGAAACCAGTGACGTCATTAGACCACACCCCGTTTTTAAAAACCTCAACTTTAACATTTTTTTAATATTAATACCGATAATTTTTCGAAAAAAATTATGCCGTTTTACTTCCAGAAGCCTGGTTTATAAGGTAAACTTGTTAGTCTGATAGCGTTCCCCTACCCCATTCAAACTTGATATTCTCGGTATTTTTATATAAACATCAACTGGGATACAAATCGTCATTGAGGATTTCAAAACGATTTATCTGGATTCAACAAGATACTCACGTCTGATTTCGGTTTATTTTTCCTGCTTAATTTAGGCGACTCAAAATTAACGGGTCTGAATTCTTTCCTGTCAGGTGTGGGGCTGGCTCCTGCACTTTTTGGCGTCCAAACAGGCGCAATAGGCTCTTCATCATCCTTAGCTACTGAGGATGGTTCGTCATATTTGGAGTCTGTTGATGTGCTCTGTCCAGGAGACCAAATTCCTAAAATTCAAAATAATACATAATTCTCTAGTTTACTCAATTGAAAACTGGAAGCGATATGTTCATATGCAACAATCTCAGGATGCTGTTAGAATAAAATGCAATGATTTGTTAGTGAAGCGTACATTTCAGCTTTAGCATCAGCTTCCAGATATTATCTAAGAAACTCCATTATATTCGTAGCCAATAATGACTCACAACAAATATAATTAGCATCGGAGACACACGCCAAATTGCCACGATTCATTAATTCCGAATTTCACCCACATACCCACTCTTCTCTGGCGGGTTAAAATTAAATAAGCCATGTTTACACCTGATGTCTGAAACAGCGGGACCTGTTAATTTAAGTCCCGCTTCAGACGCGTATTTTTAAAACAAACGACGTGTGAAAAAAGGCTTAACAGTACATCTCCCTGGTTTCAGCACTGCCACCGACCTGTCGGCTTCAACATCTAAATTTAGCTCTAAAATTATTTATCTACTCGAGACACACTCTGAGGTGTTTACATGTGTATCCTTTCCAGATTACAAAATATATGACAAGTACTGAAAATTTTCTGACTGAAGTCTATATCCAATTTTCAAATTTTTGTAGTGTAACCGGAGATGGATAATACTTTGAATATTACAAAGTATGTTCTTGCACATTTTTTGTAGAATATTCGTTTCTGTATACATATGGGGTGAGAAAATTTGGAAATAATTAAAATTTCCATTTTGTTTCTGCGATTCGTGCTAAAATCATCTACATTACCTACATACTAGAAGTATATCGACCATTTCTACTTGTATGAACTTTTTGATAATATTTTAAAGGTTTAGATTGGATAAGAATGATAATGGACATCCGCACACAGTGATTTTTCTCATTATCAAGAATAAAATGTCTATAAAACAATCAAAATCCCAGGAATATTGAAATATTGCAGAATTTATAAGCGACAACGACGGAAGACGCCTTGTCACCTGAATTGGAGCTCATCAGCGCTGTGTACTTGGTGGCAGCGACAACAAAAAGCAAAAACCTAAATATAATCCTACAGCTGGATTATACGGCAGGCTCAACATGTAAATTAAACATCAGCATTCAAGTTTACATATCGGTATAACTTATTCAATTAGAATAATTCCATTTGTACTGATAATTAGAGCAAGTTAATGTTTGGACTCAAAAATGTCCTTTGTCGTAATTTTTCCACTGCGTATTCTCAAAAACAAAATCTGAATATTTCAATTAGAATGTTGCTGCTATAAATTCAAAGGTGGGAACAAATTGTTGCACAACATTTTATGGCCTCTGCAATTATGTTGTTAAGATCGAAAGGGATAAAACCGATCAATAAACAGTGGATTAAATGAGACTGGAATATAATTTTAACGAGGGATCGATTAACCCTGTCTATTATTCTAAATGAGTTCAGGAAACCCCTGAGCCGGTATAGGAATTGCATCAATCACCTTAATAAGGCTTGTTTAAAGCATTCCTGAAATTCATGTATTTTTCATTTAGTCAACAATTTTTCTATTTGCTCCGCTATTTTTAGGGATCACGAAATGATAAATTATGACATTCATCGCTATACTGGGAATAAATACTTTATTGGGCTTTAAATAACAGTCATAATTTGAAATTTGTAATTATAATCATCAGGAATTTTTGAATTAATTGAAGAGGAGCCACTGAGTGACATTCCCCCTTTAATTTTTCCCTGAGGATATTTTATCCATTAGGGAAGAATTCTCTCGCAGTTTTAAATGTATACTATTATGTTGATGAGTTTCAGATTTAATCTACACAAGTTTAACACTCAATAACTTCTAAAAATAAATCACTTCGTTATTGAAAACGTATATTTGTTTTCATTGATTATTGAATTAATCTTGCTATGAGCTCCCAAGACTAATAAAATTTTATATTTATTAGTTCAAAGTGTTATTACTCATGGATGTTAAATTCACATTCAATAGGTGTTAGTATTTCATCTATTGTGATTTATTTTATGTTCACTGCAGTATTATTTTGCCTTATGAACAGAGCCTATGGCATTGGTGAGACAATGGTCGCATTTAGGTAACTAAATCGCTTGCAGTTCGGCAAATTTGACAGAGGTGATTACACACTGATGGAAAAGTATTCTTAACGAAAAACCATTGGTCAAGAATATCTCAGTTTCATATTCAGGGTCCGCCAAAAGTCCCAGGACGGATCGATTACGGCCAAACGAAACGTGATATCGATTTCAGGTTTTCGGTATTACATTCAGCAAATTTTTATATAATAAACAAAATTAGTTACACACTTGTAGAACAATAGTAATAATATTAATTTCACGGCAGGTAAAGTTTTTTAAATAGAATACCCTATATATTGTTACAAATTTCGATTCCCCGATGAATTATAAGTTCATATTACCTTGGTCAAAAATCGCTTAAACCTA
>JAUIMX010000646.1:0-11318 GCA_033557805.1 Phaenonotum sp. SLE1380 | reverse complement strand
TCAATCTTCCGCAAATTTTTTTCTTCTAAAAATCATAATTTGTCCCAAATTTACTATTTCTATAGAAATTTTCGCTTTAATTTTTGGAGCCTAAGTTTGAACAGCACCTAATTTTTTTGTTTGTCTTGAATATATTGTTTAATTCATTGATGACAAAGCTTCCATTTGTCAAACTTCTATACAATTAGGTCTGTTCGTGTTCTTCTTTTTTTTTAATTTTTTTTGTCTTTAGTGTAAATATTGTTACTATGAAACTAGGGAATATCTCAACTTGTATCTCGTTTCTTGAGTTATCTGCAAACGATCTCTTCTAGTCAATCTCTTCAAATTTTATTGATTAAAGCATTGAATAATACTTATTATCCAATGATTAAAGTGAAATTGAATGTTTAGTTCTTGACTTTATTTTCAAGTCTTCGTTATTCATATACATTACTAATGAAAAATATTACAATGTAATGTTCTATCCAAAAGCAAATCATGCCAGGAAAATTGACTATTTCTGTATTTGACCGCATGCACCATGGTCAATTTCGAAATGACGATATAAAAATAATTCGAAAAATTTTTTCGAAGGTTATACTTCAAGCCGATGTCTACGGTCCAGGAAGCAGGAAAATCACCGTGGCATTACCAAAATGGTGGTCACCGCAAAAACAAGTGATAATCAAAGAAACACAAGCAAATGCCATACATTATAATTTGGTGATGCCTGATTTGAATCACATTTATCAATCATATCAATTATTTATTGAACCTTTGAAGTGTGCTAGTTTACAAAATCACCACGCTACTGCTAGCTTGACAGTACCATGGGGCAACCAAAATAGCCACGCATTTTTCACGTAAGTACTTCGATGGTCACAGAAAAACATCATCTCAATTTCGCATGTTTTAGGGAGATCGAAAAAAAACCGATGCATTTGAGGTTATATAGCTCCAGACCTCAGCATTTATCAAATTTATCTACTGTAGTTACTTTAACACTCGACCCATCTTGTCAATATTCCATCGGGTAAATATTTTCGAAAAAAAAAAAAAGATAACTAATATCGATAAACGAATTTGTTGCAGTATAAAAGCATCACTTACTGGTACGTTAGGGCAGATCGCTAGAAATTATTTACCATTACTCATAGCTAATATTACCGCAATAATACTGATGACTTTACGAACCCAGTTACTGTCAATCAGTGAAAATGAAAAATGCTCTTGGTTTTTCACTGCGATTAAAGAAGGAGCTAAACCGTACTATGTTTTAACGATCGTTAAACTATTGTCACGTGTTTTAAGGTTTTAAATTGAATTTTAATCTTCAAACATCTCTAAAAACTAAATACTGAATTTTTTAGTTTCCCATCTGTAGCTCAATATTTTCCTGACAATGACTGGCAAATTATGGAAAATGAAGGAAGCGATTTTTTGTGGCTACCTTTAATTTTGTACATGTGCTGCGTTGGCATCGTCTGGATTCTCGCAGCAAATTTGACGTTTTCTTTAATCGTGTGTGAATCTACAATCCACAAAATAGTTTTGAGATTTTTCTCGAAAAGTGTTACCGGAGTTGCAACTTGGTCCGATTGGTTTGTCAATAATTTACAAAAACTCCCTCTACTTGTGGCGAGTGTTTTGGTTGTGATAAGTTGGTCAACATGTGGGGGTCTCGCTATTTGTTTAGGAACGTTCTTTTATTTTTTGAAGGTACTTTTTTTTGACTACTCCACAATTTATCTTATAATCAATTCCGAGTTAACGCAAACAATAATAATGAATTTCAGTTAACGCAAATGTCTCAAGATGTCATCGAATCATTGGTGTGGAGAGTTATGAAAAGTTTGGGGAAAAGGGTAAAAACTGCTTTGAGCAGAAAGAAGCATACTAAACCAGCTGAAAATTCCAGTACTGAGAATGAAAATGTTGATAAATCACCAAATTCCCAAAAAGATTCTGTTGAAAGTTCATCGAAAGATTTGCTCGAAAAGGAATCAAAAACTGCTGCAGAAGAAAAATTGGCTGAAAATGCACCAACTGATCAAGTTGATGATATAAAAAAAGATACTGTCGATACAGAAAATAAAGAAGACATTCAGAATTCTACGGATAAAAAAATTAAGACTGTTAACAAAAATAAATCGAATAAAGAATGTAAGAAACGAACAAAAAAAAGTAAAAAAGATGGTATAAAGTTGACAAAAGAGGATAACGAAAAATCGAACAAATCTCAGAAAAATTCTGATGAAATTGAAAGGGGTACGAATTGGTTATCAGAATTAATTGAACATGATGAAATCTATTTTCATTTTACAATTTTTATTTTATGGGTGTTGATAGCTGTTCTGAATGTTCCATCTGTTTTAACATGGGCCCACAATTTCAAGTAAGTTCAACAATTTTGCTTTTTTATTCTCGCAAAAAAAAATTTCTAACAAATCAATTTTTTTTATTATTTTGAAAATTATTGAAAACTTCTTAGTGGGAATGCATCAATATTTTTGCTATTTTTATATTATTAATATAATGAGGAATATTCATATGATTCCATATATGAAAAGCAATTGTTTTTGTTGATGTTTGTAAATAAAAGTTATGTTATTTGAAATGAATTTATAATATTTATATGCTGAGCAAAGTGCATATATTTTCATATTTTATGTGCGTGCAAAAATTAATTTTGTTGATATTAATTTAAAAAAAGTCTGAATGGTTTGATTTGATGTAATAATTATATCAAATTGTTTTTAATATTGCAGACATTAATATGTTACAACTTCAGTTACCTTATTTTGATGTTCGGTCTCAAGTTTTGTATTTAGGATTTAATGATCACCATTATTATTTTTTTATATTATCTCAAGCAATTGCTACATTTTTCTTCGACACAAAAAATTTGTTGTTGCAACTTTATCCATCATAGACAATTTTTTTATATCAAAGAAAAATCTAATAATTGCTTGAGACAATATCAAAAAAAAAAATAATAATGGTAAACACTAAATCCTAAATACAAAACTTGAGACTGGAATTCAAAATAACATAACTGAAATTGCAAATAACTTATTTATAAATAACTACAATATATTTTTTTAAATTTTGTGTATGTTAATTTTAATACTACAATTTTTCATCTACTGTATAAAATCTACAATTTTGAAGTCACCTAACCATTTAACGAAAGTAAACAATTTCATATCTACTTGCAAAAAAAAAATATTAAATAAGGTTTTTTAAGGCACTACTAAATAAATGAAACCTCATATATGTATGAATAAATATAATATTTTTTTTTAGGTACAGTAAGTCATTAAATCCAGATCCATCATTCATACCCGGATTACTTTTAAGCATATGTGCCGTACCATTATGGCAATTCGAATTTCCAAAAGTAGAAAAGTAAGTTTTTTTTTTCAAATTTTGTGAACACTATTTTATTTATTTATTTTTTTTTTCAGACTTTGGTATAAAGAAATAAGCTACATAGTACACTCAATGGGTGTTCTTAGTTTATTGTTTGGGTCCATTACAGTTTACAGACTTAATTACACCATACTTTTTGTAATTTGTACGGTAATATGGCATCAACTGTTTGCACCATCAAAACCCGTAAGTGAAACCCAAGAAGTTAAAGATGAAACAGAAAAATTATTCGATAACGTAAAAGCAAAATGGGAATAAGTGTTCTAGTAGTTGATGTATCCCAGTGATGAATGAGCCCTAGTGTTTTTTTTTTTAATTATTTTATTTCTGTGATAATACCATGATACCAAAATGTACGGATATATCCATCAGTGTTACGTAATTACGACTAAACTAGTTAAAACTACCTGTTAACGACCCAAATTTTCATAGATGTAAAAGCATTTTTATTAAGTTCATACTGATTTATTTTTAATTATTAAAGTAGTTACTTTTGTTTCAGTATTTTATTGTTATTTATTTGTTATATGATTTATTGCAATTAAATTTTAATAAAACCATTGTTTACTCTTTTAAACCAGTTGGATTAAAACTATACTATTAAAAAAAAAACTATTACTAAAAAAAACTAAATTTATTTTTTCTAAAAAACAAAACAATAGTTCATCAATAATTTTCAAAGAGTTGTTCAACATATTCGACCAATTTCGATACATGAATTTGCTCCTGAAAAATTAAAAAATTATTAAAAAATTTACTTATACAGTGAACTCTCGTTTTAACAGACACAAAAATTTCAAATAAAAATTGGATTAGAAAAATTAGTGAAATTAAAATTGTTTTTCCTTTTTAAGCATTTTTCGGATTTAAGGGACTTGAGATTTTACAGGACCCCCCCCTCCATTGGTATGCTAAATCGAGGGTTTACTGTATTCAAAATTTTGTTCACTTACATACAAAGTGGTTTCTCTACTTCTCAATAGAACTATTCCATTTTTTAGTGTTGTTTCATTGAGTAAAACACAATAAGGTACACCTAATTGGTCGTAATGATTCCATTGAGCTTCCAAAGTATGTTTATACGACATTGGAACGTACAAACATGATACGCTTTTTACCCTCAGTAGTTTGCATAAATGTTGAGCTAATTCTCTTAAATCTGGAATTTTATTTGGGCTTGATATGGCAAAACTAACTTTATATGGAGCTATCTTTCGATGTAAACGTAGAAGAGTTCGAGTTTTTCCTCGAAATGGTGATACGTCGTAAGCATCACAAATTGTGTTTATCAACATCGTTGGTAACGATATTTGACTTGTTATGTAATGCGCTGATACTTTTTTTCTGTCATCTTTTGCCTTTAAAACAAAAATAAATTTAATAATAAATGAAAATAAATTTAATCACAGAAAAAATAAAAATAATTGCAGAAAAAAAATTGAAAAAAATACCTACTTGTAAATCTGCTATGGTGAGACATGGATGGTCTGATGTGAAAAGATTTAATGTTTCTAATAACTGGTCTCCCCAATCATATTTGGCATAAATTTCAACATTCTGACCTTTGCCGTTCGACTGAATTTCTGTTATATAAAATCTACCAGGAGATGCTGAAAACTGATTGGAAGAAAGAATTAAATTTGAAAGATTTGAAAGTAATGGATGAGATTTTCATTTTTTTAATATAGAAACTTGACTTTCATTTTTTTTCTAATAATGAAACTTCCATCACATAAAAACAATTGACTAGCTAGTTACTGTATGTTTAATCATAGAAAGCTTGAATGAGGTAGTAACGATGGCACTGCCATCTTTTGGTGACTTGAAGAAGCTACCTTTCACGCGAAATTAGCTACTGGATATTTTAGTATAGGGTCGTTTCACCTGATTATGAAGTATTTATAATCAAAGGTCAATGATGCAGTGAGTTTCTGAGACATTATTGAATTGGCCATTCGAAGTCTTAACCAATAGTGGTCAATGATTAAATTTACATAATTACCAGGGTGGGATGAAACTCGGGGGTGGCGTGACTAACGAGTAAGCATGTGTTCTAAAAAATATTTAATTTCTCATCATAATCTCTTGAACATTAAATGCATTTCTGAAAACGATGATCAAGACTTCAATTCCCTCGCGATGGTACACTGAGGGAGAAGATTACCTTCATTCAACATTTCCGAGAATGTTAATCTGATGGTGAATTTTGAGTGAACATTAAAAATGTTACTTCAACAAAAAAAAAATTTAAAAACAACATCTTCATATTTCAACATTTTTGGCATATTACAACCAATAGTTTTGGTGTGTTGAAACATATTTCAAGAAATATTGAAGGTTGATACAACAATTTAAAATTCTGGATGGACATTCATCGTTCAATATTGATCCGAAATAATTGAAAATGTTCATTCAATCATTTAAAATCAACATTTCGGTTTGCTTAGATGAAGACTTTGAGCACATTGATGATATTTAACCGAACAAAATTATTGAATCAACAGTTCAACCGTTGAATCAACATTTTCTTTCCTTCACTGTAGTCTTCTTCTCACCCAATTTTTATATCATGGTTCATGAAGGAGAACAGTCACCTAACACATATTTCAGCTTTTGGGAGTATTTCTAAATTTTTCAACTCTTTCAAAAGTAAAAACTTTATCATAACACGATTTTCAAAATTGTCCATTTTGATATTGTTATCAAAACACTGAGTTGAAACATTTTTTGAAGAACAGATCACTACCAAATTTTCAGTACTACCAACCAATGTAAATTAAAAACTAAAGTGACACTTATCTAAATGTCATTTTCATCAAAGCTACGTAACAATCATCTCACCCCCATAAAAATATACATACCTTTCTCCACCACATTCGCCGTTGACGTTGCCACTGATGGAAAAATTCAGTTGACTGCCTTGAAGAAACAAACACAGTGCAGAGTAAGACATCTTTGGTAAGAGGGATATATTTTCTGAAGTTGTTTTCTTCGTCTTTAATTTTAATATGGTCCCTGTACATGTTTTGACCTTCATCGCTAGCTTCAGCTATGCCAAAAGGTAAATAACCTGAGCAGGTTTCTTTGGCAAATCTAAATGTAGACTGAAATATGTTAGTATTATAAAAGACGCTAACTTCTGAGTTGATAACTACGCTATTGATCCATTCCAACTTCAGATTTTCGAGTAATAATGCTCCTGTGGGACCAATTTTGAAAACATTTTCTAATGATTTGTTTAGGGGAGTCAGGTAGCCTTTTGCTTTGCATATTTCTAATATTTTCTTTATAGTCATGACTACAATAAAAATTAGTATCAGTCAAGCACAATTTAGGAGTGAAGAGTAACAATATTATTTTGCACAATTTTGTGTGGTTTGGAGTTGGTCAAGGTCTTGATTGATTGCATGTCCCCAAATAGAAGTTATATACATCAAGGGCCATTTTATCTAACAGTGGTTGAGTGTAACTACAGATTAAATTGACAAATGTATCGTTGAATGTATAGCACAATGTATGCCATTTTAATATTGTGCATTTATAAAGGCATGGTAAATATGATATTTTTTATTTTTATTTATTAAATAAATGTTTCTCTGAATAAAATAACAAACAGAGTTTATTTTACTTTTCAAATTTTAATGTTAACAAAAAATTAATTTATTATCGATAATTAATCCTAAATATTATCTACAATTATTGTTGTTTTGTTTCTCAGGATGGGATTTTCAGATGTTTAAATAAAACATTTGCTCTCCTTAGTGATAAAGGTGGAAATAAATCCAACCGAAACGAAAAAGCAAATGTTTTATTTAAACATCTGAAAATCCCATCCTGAGAAACAAACCAACAATAATTAAAAACCAAGGGATTTAGAAGAAAATTTCCGAAATTATCTACAATGTGTTTCACTTAAAATTTTGTTATTTATTTTCAAATTAATGTCCAGATACTATCATCAAATAACATGTAGTGACATTTAATTTCATTAAGGTTTCAACCATTTTTATAACTCCAATTATAAATCATTACATAACCAGCTCTGCACCTTTAGAAAATTTTTTTCTTGTTACCACTACATACAAAATATAGCTGCATCATCAGCAAATTATGTTATTTTACCTATTATATTGCAACTAGAAATATCATTAATGTAAATTTAAAAAAACAACAAACGTCCAAATACTGAACCCTGGGGAACTCCTGATTGTATTATTTTCGAATTACTACTGACACCATCAATCATTATGTATTGCTTACAATTGGATAAATAATTAGTAAATAGTTTGTAAAAGAAATGACTCTAATACCAATTAGCCATAGCTTCCTTGATTGAATTTTATGATTGAGAGAATCAAATGCTTTAAATAAGTCCAAGAATAATACCAAAGCAGTGTCTTATTGTTTGCCAATACATGCATGTGAATATTAATTCCATTAAGTTTGTTATTGCACTAGAAGGATTTTTCCCATTTCTAAAACCTTGTTCTTCTGGCCATAAATAATTTATTATATCCAAATATTGTATTGTATTATTTTAATCTGCGATCTAGAATCATTTCAAATATTTTTGATAGTGATGGGAGTACAAAAATGGGTCTGCAGTTTGTCAGTTCTGCTTTTTTTTTTACCTTTTTTAAAAACGGGTTTATTTTCCCCAATTTCGAATTTTCTGGATATTCCCCCAAAGAAATAATTCTATTGATAATCTGCGACAAAATTGGTGATATAATAGCAACTAGTTTTTTAAATGTGCTGGTCTTCAATCCATCATGTTCTGATGCAGTCATTTTTTAGATTTATTATTATTTGAGAAATTTCAGCAGGATTTGTATGTCTTGGATAAAATGAGCAATTGGGATTATGATTTGGATTCAGTGTAGCTGATATATTTGCAAAATAATCATTAAAGGTTGAATCAATTTCAAGTTTATCTGTTATATTTTTCTAGTAGATTTCTATTTCCTTACAATTTTTATTTATATTAATTAATTATTTCTTTTGATGTATTCCATTGTTTTTTATGTTTGAAAATTGTTTTGATTGCTGTTTTTTCAATTTTTTTTGGAAAACTTTTTTTGTTTTTACAGGGGATAAAAATACATAAGTCACACAAACAAGTGAATATAAAACTAAACAAACCTAATTTTGTTTCGGATCCTAGTCTTCATGAAGCAAATTTTCACGAGGTTCCAACGGAATATTTCCCGGAGGTGCAACAAAATATTCGTCTTCAGTTTTAGCTGCGTTTCTCAACACTTCTTCCCTACAGTTTCCTTCACTAACTATATCTTCATCAACTCTTAAAGGCCTACAAAAAAATTAGGTATATCAAAAAAGAAAAGTTTTTCAACATCAAGAAACTTACTGATCTTCAAGAACGGTTATTAAAGGATCAACTCCTGTCGTATCGACTTGTTGAATTTGATCAGCAAACGCAATAGCTTCCTCTAAAGTTTCGATACCTTTTTTGTTGGCACAATCGACTAAAGACAAACGTTCCAACAACGCAATAGTATCAGCGTCAATTTTAGTGCGAGGAGGTAATTTATTTGCGTCTATTTGAGACCAAACTGGATTTTTTGGAACTAAATATCGCTTTTCCAAATTCAGGGGCTTTTCTTTTGGTGAACTAGCTCTCGTGCAATAAAACTTGAAACATCTGGTTAAATGCCTTGGAAAATTATTCATTTCAATATTAGAAGAAGGCTTAGAATCCAATACTTTGCGGCTTTAAATTAATTGTTTGAAAAATCAATCATTTTAAAGTTAATTACTGTAAAGTAATGACAATTAAATTTTATAGGTTAGGTGTGGCTGTCAAAACACAGGGCTAGAACGTGAAAACAAAATATGCACTATAAATCAAAAAATGTTTCTAATAATTATTGGTGCTTTCAGGAGTTAACGCTAAAATATAGGAACAATTATCTTTGAGAATACAATATTATTGCTTAGAAACTTTCAAACAAGCACATAAAGTTGATTGTTATACAAAATAAATTTTGGTGAATTTTGCTTACGGTTGCAGTATTGCAAAATGACTGGTTACCTCAAAAGTCGAATTGCTTGTGTATGTGTGGGTATCGTACTTGTTTATTTCCTGAAAATAAATCGGAGTTGCTGAATTTTACGAAGAAAAACTTCGTGAAAGCTTTTAATAACCACATGTGAGTTGCAAATTGACGTTTATTCCCTAAAATAGTTGATACTTCCTCTGAGATTCAAATATTTCCAGTGCTTAGATGTTGTTGATTTCAAATGAGATCAATTTAATTCTGTTTATGCAAGCATATTAGTTTATTACAAAATACAAACAAAAGGAAATAACAATTAACAGGAGAACACCTGCCACGTTAAATCAAAGATTCTGGCTGTAGAAATTTAGAAACGAAAAACGTATAACTTCGTTTGATAAAATAAATAAATAAGTTCAAGTAAGGGAATTTTCAAAAAAAAAAAAAACTAGGGAAGCCGATATTTCAAGGGCAGATTCTTCTGAAAACGCCCTGAAAGTCAGAATCAAATTTTTGTGGGAAATCAACCTAATGAAGAGTGAAGACGAACCTGGGACTCATTTTTTGATTAGCAAACCTTTCGTTACAAATACTTTAACAAGAGCAATTAGCAATACCATCCCAACTGCAGAGGGAGCTTTCCAGTATGATAAACTATTCAAAAATGTTGTTGCCGTCGAAAATTCTGTCGATCCGTTGAGTGAAGTAGAGAATTTTGAAGCTATGCCTATCAAGGAAGAGATAGGTCAGTTAGAAGCAGAAAAAGTTTCAGATGATGCTCATACTATCGGCCAGGATGATGCAGCAAGTACGAGTCAAGGCGATACAGCGATTGAAAAACAAGAAGATGATGCAAAGGATCAAAAATCGAACTTAGTTTTTCCGATAGTAGTTAATGGTTCCAAATTTCTATGCACGTATTGCGGGAAAGAGTTTCTGAAGAAGCAGCAGTTGGAGAACCATTTGAAAATTCACATCGGGATCAAGAATTTTGAATGCCATATGTGTCAGAAAAGATTCATCCATAAACAGCAATTGGAGAATCATATAAAGACTCATACTCGAGAGAAGAATTTCATTTGCGAGGTAATGTAGTTATTATTATTGTTATTTTTAGTCCTGTTCTCAAAACTCTTTGACGTTATTATCTTAGGTTTAGGAATCTCTAAATAAAAGCACTATTTTTGGACTTTTTCAGCAATAGACTCAACAAAATGCGTATACAATAAATGTATAGCTTTTTAATAAGAGAAAAAACTTGTAATTGTATTTGTCAGTGTATAATGCACACTTTTTTTACAAAAAAAAAAAAACTCCTTATATACAGGTGCCCAATAAAAGCAAAACCGAAAAACAACATACACTGTCGGCAGTGGTCAATAGGCAACCAAAAATACATAAAATTCTGTACTGGGTTGAACCAGACTTTCAGGCCACACCCTCAAATAAAGAGCGAAATAGTTTAGCCTAAAAATGAATTCGGATTCTTTTGGTATAGGCAAAGAGGTGATCTCTGGTATTAGGTACGGCGAACCCTACTGAGAGGGAGGATCACTTTCTGAATGACTTCTTTAGGGAGTATTTTAAGAACAAACTGACCAATTAATCTGATTCTATAATTAATTGATAAATTTTAATACATGATTGTCAACAGATTTTCCAACATCAAGAGATTCTTCAATTTATCAAGTTCCACAACAAGAAAAATTCATCATAATCATCGGGGTCACGTGTTGAATAAGAATAAGAATAAGAATATTTATTAATCCCATAAATCAAAATACATGATGTAGAACAGGACCAAAAAAACAAAAAAACAAATCAGCTCAAAAACTCCGAGATACTATAAAAGGCATTCTTCAGCAGAAACATCTTCAACTCTCTCTT
>JAUIMX010000645.1:0-11318 GCA_033557805.1 Phaenonotum sp. SLE1380 | reverse complement strand
TGAAAATTATATATTCCATGGCTCAAGTATGGGATCTGCCATGTGATGTTGTGTACCTTTTTACGTGTAATGGTGTGTGCATTCTGCTCAAAAATCATAGCGGAAGTTTGTTGAACATATTTAATATGTTGTCATGGATGTGATGTATGCTATTTGTGCCTTGGTAGATGATCCTGAATTTTGTCATTGGTGAACATTTTGTTTTGTGAGATAGAATCAATATGATGCAGACTTGTCCACTGTGTATACGGTGAGCACGTACAACTACGTTTAGTATTATCGAGTTAATTATTCTCACACAATAGTAGCTAAAGTTGTTGGTAAATTTACAAACTTTACATTATATGTCAGAAAATGCGGGATAATGGCTTAACCACAGATTCTTGTGGTCAAAATAAGATGATTTAACTAACTTCATCTATATCCAAAAAATGCTTCCCTAAGGAGCTATTCAACATTGAAGTTCTTTGAAAAAAAGTTTTTTTTATTATAAAACGAGTATGCCCTGACCGATTTTTATGATTTTTTGTATGTTGTATTATGTGAATATGACTCATGTTTGAAAATGATTTTACCTTTTAAGAATACACCGGAAGTGACGTCACAAACCTTGCAATATTTTTTTTGTCGATGGTGTGAAAATATTCAATTGTTTTTTTTCTGAAGTTTTTTCGTGAAGTTTTTTGTATCTGCAAAATTTTTCATAACTGTGACGGTTTAGTCGCAAATAAATAAAATCACAACGGGTGTAACTTACTTTTTCGTATTATCTTTGGATCTAGTTACTGTTTATCACTTGTTGAAGTTGCGGTTCACAGTACTGGCTAATAAATAATCGTGGAAAACGTAACAATCTCCATATTTATTAATTTATAGAAAAACAAAATTACAACAAATGTTGGATATGCCTGCCATTTTGCGCTATACAAAAGTTAATTCTATGTAAAAAATTTATTTGCACTTTCCGGAGCATATCTCTGTTTTCTTTAATTGACGTTGCAGCATTATTAATTTTTGCCCATAGTTCTTCTTGTGTGTTTATAGGATTAGTATACACTATTTTTTTTGAGTGCTCCCCACAGAAAAGACTCGCATATATTCAAATCAGGGGACCGTGGCGGCCAATTGAATGGTGCATAATTTCCTCTTCCAATCCATTTGTTAGGAAAACGAGTGTTGAGATACATTTGGACATTTCTTGTATAATGTTGAGGAGCCCCATCGTGGGAAAACCACGTGTCTCTCCTGAGTGCTAAAGTCAAGTCCTTCATTAAATCTGGCAATGTATTTTGAAAAATTTCCAAATACGCCAATTCGGCAAATGTGTAAGTAAAAGCTGTTATTTTTACAGAATAGGTAAAAAAATATAAAAACTTCAAAAGAACACTTGAAACAACTAAAAATACAAACTTGAAATCAAAAACTCAATAACAGGAACAAAAATTAGTTTTAAACTTGAAAATTTTAGAAGAGAACCCAAAGTGATTATTTTGACGCTTGATTTCATAACTTTAACAAGTGACAAACGGTAACTAGATTTAAAAATAATGTGGAAAAGTGAGTTAAACCCATTGCGATTTCATTTATTTAATGATTGAAGTCCATTTCAATATTGCATCTTTTATCATGACCATTAATTTGTGACTAAACCGTCACAGTTATCAAAAATTTTGCAGATACAAAAAATTTCACAAAAGAATGTACTTATCAGAAAAAAACAATTGAATATTCTCATACCAACGGTAAAATAAATATTGTAAGATTTGTGAAGTCACTTCCGTATTTTACATACTTCCGGATAATTTTTTAATGGGAAAATCATTTCCAATCATGACTTATTGCCACATGATACATCATACCAAAAATCATTAAAATCGGCCAAGGCATTCTCGTTTTATGATGAAAAAAACTTTTTTTTCAAAGAAGTTTAATGTTGAATAGCTCCTTAGGGAAGCATTTTTTAATATAGATAAAGTTAGTTAAATCATCCTATTTTGGCCCCAGGAATCTGTGGTTCAGCCATTATCCCGCATTTTCTGTATATGTATATTTTTGAATTACTTCCATTCTATTTTAGTACAAAATTTATTTTTGGTCCATTTCGTGCCTTATTTACACTTGTTATCATTGTTGTTCGAACATATTCCTTACAAACTCTTTACAAATGATGACTTATTGAAAAATTAATAAATAAATAAATATATGAAAAAATGAATTGATTGTGATCACACTTCTGTCCATAAAATGGAATTTGATAGCAAAGTATGAGGGAAAGGTTGACACCAATGACCAATGAGTACAAAAATAATCACACTATAAATTGAGTTATTCTATAAAAATAAGCAATATTTGGCAGTTATAAGTAATCCACCCTATAAAGGAATAACCATTTGCCAGTGTTTCCATTTTTTCCAGCTAGAAACTGTCAAATACTTACGTTTTATATGGTTATATCTGGAAGTAAACAAAGACGCTAACAAAAAACCGCCACAACAAAGCGTCACTGTCAATTTGTTGCCAATTTAAAGTTAGTTAATACTAAAATATCACTACATGAAACAGCATTACCGACTGGAGAAATGTTCAGATTACCAAACGAGCGATGAAATTGAAATCATAAGTTAAAAATGTAAAATTCACCAACGAAAAAAAAAACATAATAACAAATATTATTTGCCTGGGAAGCGTTATTGCCACATGTTTTCGCTCGTAAACCGTAAAATATAAAAATTCCTAATATTTGGGGATAATTTGATTTGGCAACTAAAGTTACACGCTAAAACCGCTTCAATCGATGAGGATTCAAATTATATCCTAGCAGTTGTCCAAAATGGCCGAGCTTCAAAACGATGTATTACAGTGAAACAAGAAATCAAACAGGAACCAATTAGTTGTACGTTTTGTGCGGATATTTTCGATTCAAATGTTGATTTAGAACTTCATATTATTGTATCTCATGAGTATATTGTGAAAGTAGAGGATTGCAGTGAAACTGTTGTAAATGAACCAAAATCAAGTGAAAATGTGATTATTGAACAATCTGTTGTGAAGAAACCTGGGGTTGATTCTGAAACGGAACAGAAGCCATACATATGCCACCTGGAAAATTGCTGTGAAACGTTTTCATCCGAAAGAGAGTTGGAGGATCATTTACTTACGCATTGTGGAGTAGAAAAGCCGTTTTTGTGCCAACATGAAAACTGCGGAAAAACTTTCAAAAGTAAAAATTCCTTGAGCAGAAACAAATTAATACACTCCAGTAATAAGCCGTTTCGATGCGTAAATGGAAGTGAACATTCAAATAACGAAAGCGGAGAAGAACAGGATGAAGGTCGATCAAAAAATTGTGATAATTCATTAAATAATACAAGTGATGAGGTGAAAACACAATCCCAAGAAAAAACATATCGTTGTCAAGTTGAAAATTGCCTTAAAATATTCAAAACAAAAAATCCAAAGAGTGTTGTTATGGATATATCAACTAAAACGGAAGGTATTTTCTGTCCGATTTGCGAGGATAATTTCCCTTCGTAATCTGATGTGGAAGACCACATTAGTGAATGGCATCAAAATAATACGATTGAAGATGATTCTGATAACAAGGCATTTACCGAAACCAGGAATTTGGAAACGGATATACCGAATATACAACAAAGGGGAGATCAACGTGGAAATAAATATGCAAATGAACAGTCTCAGGCCGGACATTATGTATGTCAAATAAGAAACTGCAATAAGTCGTATCAATTCAACACCGACTTGATACGCCACAGGAAAACACATACTGGAGAAGAACTGTACCGATGTGATGAAGTGGATTGTGATAAAGCTTTCATCGCAAAAGCCCAGTTGATAGTGCACACGAGAACTCTAACTAGAGTAAAACCATATCGTTGTGATGTAGTGAATTGCAAAAAAGCTTTCACTACAAGTAATGACTTGGAAAGACACACGCGAACGCATACTGGAGTAAAACCGTATTGTTGTGATGTAGGTGATTGTAATAAAGCTTTCACTCAAAGTAGTAACTTGAAAAAACACGTGCGAAGACATACTGGAGTAAAACCATATCGTTGTGATGTAGTGAATTGCAATAAAGTTTTCACTACAAGTTATGAGTTGAAAGTACACGCACGATCGCATACTGGAGTAAAACCGTATCGCTGTGATGTAGTTAATTGTAATAATGCTTTCACTCGAAGTAGTTACTTGAAAGATCACGCTCGAACGCATACTGGCGTAAAACCGTATCGTTGTGATGTAGTTAATTGTAATAAAGCTTTCACTCAAAGTAGTAACTTGAAAGTACACGAGCGAACACATACTGGAGTAAAACCACACCGTTGTAATGTGGTTAATTGTAATAAGGCTTTCACTACAAGTAGTCTCTTGAAAGTACACGCTCGAACACATACTGAGTAAAACCATATCGTTGTGATGTAGTTAATTGTAATAAAACTTTCAGTACAAGTAGCGACTTGAAAGTACACGCGCGAACGCATACTGGAGTAAAACCATATCGTTATGATGTAGTTAATTGTAATAAAGCGTTCACTAAAAATAGCCACTTGAAAGAACACGCGTGAACACATACTAGAGTAAACCCATATCGTTGTGATGTAGTGAATTGTAATAAAGCTTCCACTATGAGTAGTCATATGAAAGTTCACGTGAGAAAACACACTGGAGAATAACTGTAACATTGTGATGTAGTGGATTGTAACAGTGCAGAAAATAAAACTGACCGAGTAAAGACATACTTGCGAGTAAATTGTTTTGTGTCCAAAAATTATAATAAATGATTTACTTCAAATTATTGTTATTATAGCACTAGAGGAATCTATAAAAATGTAAGGTCATAAAATTTCCTAGAATAAGTAAGGCACACTTCAACGCATACTGGAGAAAACCAATCATTGCAAAAAGGCATTCCCTTCAACTAATGACACATGAGAGAACATACTGCAAAAATTGCAAGAAATGGCACTCTGATGAGGGACAAGAAAATGTATGCCTAAGAAAAACGTTATCATTGCAAAGTTGAGAGTTGCAAAAGAGCATTTTCACAGCTATCAGGAACAAATTTTTTATACAGGCTGATTCACGTAACACGTTCATTAAAAGTTTCAAGGTTCCCATTATTATTTTGAAATGAAATTTGCTCTTAGAGGTTTTAGCATCTAATTTTCTAAAGTTAAAGATTTCCTTTTTTTGTCATTTTCGGTTAAATCAGAAATGACTGTCGACTTTGTTATTTTAAATAGAATACCCTATATATTATAGCATATTTAGATTCTATACTGAAAAGTAAGGTAACTTTATTAGAACATGTATGCCTTCATACCTCACCGTTCTGGAAGTGTTAAATAGTATTCATTTATTTGTCAATTGCAGACTTATGTTTAAAAATCGTATCTTCTTGATTGGTCGTTATAAAACTTTCATATTCCCAGTGTAGTTGAAGAAAGAGTGGTATAAGTTTAAATTTTTTTAATTAATTATACAGAGGTTTGCACAAAAAATGTTCAGACTTTGAACATCTTAAATACTTGAAACACACTTTTTTCAAATAGAACACTGTATATTCATATATCAGAGTCCATTTTCTAAGTGCTACATATTTTATAAGGAATTCTTTTAATATTATAGCCGTTTTAGAGATAATAAATAAAATAATAAATTTCTATCATTTATACGGCGGTAATGTTGTCAAATTTCAGGGCATTACTCTACCGCCATATTCTACATGTGTAAGTAGCAAAAATAATCCTATTAACCTTCTTCTAACTAGCTCCTTAAAGAAGATACATGACATTTTGAGATGATGTGAGAAAATGATCATATCATATCTTCCTGAGAAAGTGACGTATAAAAAAGTTTTTTTATGTATTTTTCTTACTCGCACATGTAGAATGTAGATGTGAAATAATGCTCCGAAATTCCAAAACACTCAGTATTTTCTATGACAAAAATGATTAAATATATTTTCTGAAAAACGGTCAACGCTAAGTATGAGATATCCTCCATGAAATACGTAGCACGGTGAAAATGGAACCTGATAACATAAAAATATTATTTGAATAAAAATGAGTTTCAAGTATACGCTTCCGTAAGTGAAATCGTACGCTCACCTCAGCCCTCCAGGTTCAAACCCCGAGCAAGGTCTTCCTTTATTCATGATAAATTTACGCCTTGTCAGGATAACTGTAGGTTAGTTTTAATTTAGAAAGCGCCCAATAGGCCCAAAGGGCGAAAGGAGTGGCGCTATATAAATCAATAAAAAAAATCGTACACTCTCAGCGGCCGTATAGTCAACTAGACAAATATCTATACCTAGGAGCGACCTCCAACCAGTCCAAGAAAGGGGGATCAGAACAAAAGTAGAACCAATTAAGGCCTTATATGAGGGTATAACAGTGCAACTTGCAAAGAAACACCCGATGTAATTGGAGTAAATCCAGAAGAAACTTAACGGAAATCAATAAAATCGATCCATTGAATTACTTTGAAATAGTGATCTCTTAATTGGAACGTATTTCGCCGACAACGTTTTTATAGGTGAAGTTATTGGAATCACAGCTCACTTTTATTGCACTCGTTTCTACAGTCGGTCTCGAGCGGGTGTAAAATATAGCAACACAAACCATCCTATCATCTCCGAAAAAGAGTTTCAGCACGATTTTAACGTACTTTTCAAACATCTTGGTCAATGAACCCGCAATTTCAAAGATTTTTTAGCAATCTTTTTGGTGATACTGGTATTATCCTTCGGAGTGATTGGAGACTATGTCAATTCGCACGAATATATTTATTACTAACAATTTTTAACATCCCATATTACTTTGGCAGGCAGTTAAACCATTATAAAAGTTGGGTGTTTGCAGTTGGTCCATAGACAAGATCGTTTGCAAGCCAATGCCAAAGTCTTTTCATGATTGAAGGTATTTCTACTGAGGATGCCAAAGGAACATCCCACTGAGAGGGGAGTGAACATTGAAGAGTAGTAGTTATTGTTTGGGTCTCGTTCTGGCGCAATGGTTATTCGGAAGTAGAAACTATTATTTGCTTATATAATATCAATATCTAAAGTTGGCAGCGTTGCAGTTTTCGGCTGAAGTTTGACATTAGTACCCGCGTAATTTGAATGAGTCGCTTGTAACGCTAGCGTGAAAACGTATCGAAAATTGTTTGCGTTGCTGACCCTGACAGTAACTTGACACGCCCACTCGCTGGACTCGCGAAAACCGCTCGTAATGTAACCGCAGAAGCCCCAAATATTGCAGGAATAAATGAATTCATGACTACACATAACCAAACAAAATCAAAAATCCTTTCGTTAACCACAGTCAAAAACTCATAAATATTTGTCGGCGTCTCCTTTTTCAATTATATGGGAGTTTTACTATAAACTTAACTTTATATTGGCCGTGATAATAGTATCATATTGCGTTAAACTTCTATAATAATCTGCATGTGTATAAGAAGTTGCATACTTGTAGGGGTAAAACGTGGACAAATGAAATTTCGCGAATTTTCCTGGGAAATTTCCACTTCAAAAATCCTGAAACAAGAGCCAAACTTCCAATTTCTACTTGGTATTTTGTGTATTTTCTTGACCGGTATACTTTACAGCAGCCTAAAAGTATAATTATTTATCGGTAGATTCGAAGTAGTTACGGTATCGGACAACCAAGTCTCCGTCAGCGCTAAATCAAAATCCGCGACACCCTTAGAAATACTACAATATAAGTAACGAACGTTTCAAAGAGTAAACGTGTTATTCTTATTAGTCATATTAATATTAATTCATGAACGAACAGGAAAATTGCGCCGGCCAAAATATGCAAACTTCAAAAACACATGAACGTCGCAGGACACGCAGAGTTATTAGATGTCATGATTTGATACTGCAATATATGGAAAGCGTAATGAAATCTCACCCAAAGATCACGTTGCAGCAAATAATAAATTAATATAGTCTAAAGGTTTGGTATTTGGACAAACCATAGACAATAAATATGGTGGTTTTCCGCTCGACGGTGTCTGTGAATTATCTTGTCTCATCTGTCCAAAACTGTAAGTTGCTCACTAATGTGAGGTTCTCTGTTTTTACTGCCCGGACTTGCTCGTGATCTGCATAGCATATTTAAATTCACACTCGACAACTTTTTAGGTTGGGTATTTAGGTTAAGTATGAGCGAGGGTTAGGTGTAAGAGTGGCTCTGCTAAACCTCGCCCTCGTCCACTTATTTCTTTTTTTTATGTATCCAATTTGATTTTAAAATATATGATAATATATAATATATTATTATTAAAAGCTGTATAGGATCATCAATATCCCCTTCCTGACACAAAGAAGGCTCGAAAATTAGCAGACAAAACACCATAAGGGCCCACCAGCTGCCAAAGTAATCTAAATCAATACAAAACTTTAAAGTGCATTCATGGACAAAATAATTTAACTGTACGATTTAAAAAATTAGGAGCTTTTTGAAATGTTACCAATTCTTTAATTACTTATGATTAATTACGAAGACACAACACTAATACCGATATAACTTCGCTAGTAATACAAAAAAAGAATTCAAAAAGAAAAAAATCACGTTATTATAAGAAGTACAAAGAAAGTTACAAAATTCAACCACTTCATTGCTTCCCTCTGCATCTAGTTTGAGGTCTGATATCATATTTTTGTGTTTTATACAAGTGCTAGAGCTCTTTTTCCGCACGGATAAAGTCCTCTATACTCTGCATGCGTTTGTTATTAGGCAGTGCCACATGAATCACACCATTAAGAGTCCAAGAGTTAGTCGACCCAAATCTTTCCCTCGACTTCTTATAGATTAATGCACCAGCCTTGAAAAGAGATTCCAAAAGGAGGACATTTGTACCTTTCAACGATTTTTTTCCCGAATCTGTTTACAAAGCCAGTAATTGCAAAACTTCACAATGACTGATCGAGGTTTATTCTTAACTGAAGAATGCAATCTACGGCAGTTGTCGATCATGATAATATCGATTTGACAATCTGATGGAAACATCCATTTATTGAAGAACTTCAACATAACACTAAATATTTCTTCGTCATCGGACTCCACCAATCCGTGGATGATAAGACAGTTTTTGCGACTGTATGCCTCTAGTTGTTCAGTGCGTTTCGGCTACATGTGATCCGAAATTACCAGTGCACTTCAAAATATCGGTTTTGAACTTGACGGATCGGTCCCTCAATTCATCAATAGATTGAGGTGCGGGCTTGTTACGGTTTGAATTCCCCGCGCCCGAGTCTAGGGAGTTTCGTGAGCGTGAGTTGCGCTTGTTAGGGTCGAGCTGTCACTTGTGGCGCTGTCAACAGTGTTCCCGATCGGCTGTCATTTTTTTGAGGAGAGTAATGTTATAAAAGCTGAAGGAGGGTTTTTATATAGGCTTTTTTGACCTGTGCCGTTAGATTAGCACGTTTTACGGTCGAAGATTTGAAGGAAAAGTTCTTGAATCGTTTTGCGGTGGAGTTTTGGAGGTGGAGTTCTGTGGTGATTCTAGCTGTAATGGTTGGCGCTTGGCTCAATTTGTTTGAATCGTGAGCTAGCGAATTATTAATTCGAAGAAGAGAGCGCCTTGCTGTCTCCGCTTACCTGCGAAATTTTTCTGGTTTACTTGGGGCCACGCATAGGAACTGCCATACCTCTGATTAATTCCCTGCCGGAGCACTGCCTTCCCTGTTCGTCTGTCACCCACTTAGAGGAAGTCAACACCTGTCACCTCTCACTGTTGGTTTTAAGGTACTGCTTTACCGCTGGTAAATTCCTTGTCGAGGCACTGTCCAGTCAGTTGGTTCGCCACCCATTTGGAGGAAGTCAGCACCTCTAGCCGCCTGTCATCGTTGGTTTGAAGGTATTTTGCGTAAGATGCAATTGTTGTAATACCAAAAATTTCCAACTTTCGTTTTCTCTGGCTGTAAAATCTTGTTCGGGGGTACTTTTACTCTTTTTTGGTGTGTACCACGTTTTCTTAGCGAGGCAGGAGCTAAGAACATACTTAATTACCGTTTGACATCGTTAGGTTAGTTTTATAGCATCTCGAACACCTGAGATATCAGCTATCTTACAAAAAATTTCCTTTCCCAATACCTTAAGTAGTTTTATTCCTAGTCCTTTCCCTTTTTTCAATTTTTTCATTAGTCTAATTTCATCCCTTTTGCTAAATTTTTCCTTTAGTTACTGCTTGGCAGAACTATAACGCAGCTTCGGCTTTTTAAATTGGGTCTTTTTTATTAACGGTAACGTAAAAACAATAATATTCACATTTTTACATTTTTTATATTTTTCTGCTTTCTTACAAGACCCACCATCTTCTTGTAATCACAAGTGTCATGTGCTTTTGATTTTCATAGATTGAAATCCAGTACATTTAATAAAATTTTACTTTTATATCTGTATAACGAAAACGTTCATTATATTATAGTCAATTTCATATTACTTTTTTTGCAGTATTCAATAATTTCATTATCAGATTCATTTCAATTGCTTTAAATCAGTTTAATATATTTTCAAGTAAAATTTTATAATTTTTTTTTATTATCAAATTTGAACTTTTAATTACAATTTATCATTTATATCAGTGCTTCGATTAAAGTTTTCAGTTCATTTCTTTCATTCAATAGTTTTATCAAGCTCAGAGTTTAAGATCTTTAATATTATCTTATTTACATTTGTGAATTTATTTGAGGTTTGGTTTTTTATAAATTTTTGCAGTTCTACGATTGATATTTATCAAATTTTGCACTTTAATTTAATAACTTTTCATCTAAGTAAGATTTATTTAGTGTTGTTGCATTTCAGCGATCACTTATTCGTTCCTTTATTTCATTCAGGCCATTTACCGTTTTTGCATTTTGAAATATTGGTGCGTTTGTAGTATTTGGTGTACCTTTGTAAGTACACATTTGGTTTTTGGTCGTTGAGGCGTTTGTGTTTGATTATTGTATCTTACTTACTTCTCACTACCTCATCTAAATTCATTTAAAATCTTTAGACGCTATCTATTTTCAAGTTTGAGTATATATTTGTATTTGACTTGGGATTTTTCTGAAGATTTTTATATATTTTATAATTTAATCAATTTATTTGATTTGATACTACTTTAAGATTCAAGAAATTTTTTCTGATGTTTATTTAGTTACTTCTATTGGTATCAAGCACTTGATTTACTTATTTTTTTATTTGACAATTTTGTTATAATATTTTTTTTTCAATCTATATAATTGTAATAATACTTTTCTATTTGAGAATTTGATATAATAATTTATCCTTTATCTTCCT